>CM060962.1:162840898-163003398 GCA_030765045.1 Tenodera sinensis
AAAGTGTTATTTTAACAGTTCACTAGGTGCATGAGCGTCGCGAAGGGGGACAAGGGGGGGGGGTGTGTTCCGCGGAAAATAATAAATGTAATGTGCAATTAATTACTATTGGCTGTTGCTTTAATGTTGATGTAAAGAACAGTTTTTATTTAGCATAACTTAATATGCTTATCCGTACCAAATAGTATAACTGATCTTTTGCAGCTTTTGACAACAGAATAATGAATTAATATTGTTTAATTGCAAACTTCCAAATGCCCCCCCCCCGCCCCCCGGACGGTCGTGGCTAGGTGCGTACCGCCTCATGCAATAGAGAGCGCAGAATTATTACAAGAATACCTACAGCACGCATTCTTGTTGCTTGCTTGTAAGTATTGTCTGCAAGTATTATTGATTTCCACAAATTTCATTGCTGTTCACAACACTACAGGCATCAACAATAATTTATCTAAGCCAGCAGCTCATGTACCTCGTGTAACACAGACAACGTTGTGTGATAATGCGGGAAAACTGCAAATAGAATATTGCCATTGTGTATTTATGCAATCGCATTTGTTTACCATTTAACTAAGCTGTGCTTGCATTAACATATTTTCTTTTTACCGTTTGCCGGTTATAGCCTTCATACAGAATACTTTTAAACGTCTGCATTAAATTAGAACTTCAATGTCGAGAAATGGGACATATTTACGTGGTTATCAAAAGGGAAAATTAAAAATCTGCCAAGATGAGGAAGTTAAAAAGGTGACAAAAACAGATACAATGTTCCTGTGGCAGGCTACCCGCCCATAACAGATGTACAATAATACGGTTTGCGAAAATGAAATGGGGAAACAACCTGGTGATACAGAAGCAGAATGTAGACATTCGTCCAAAATTAACCTCAACGCGCCCGCGAAAAGTGAAGAAACATTTTCATGAGCTTTCTTTGGAACACAGAATTGTGGATTCTAAAGTATTTTCAAGTTGCAGTTTTCAATGCTTCTCTTGATATTTTCATACAATAGCTAAGCAAACGTTTTACCAGCCTATAACGATTACTTTTCTTTCTTACAACCCATTCACCTCTTCAATTTGGAAAATGAGAATATCCAGTAAAGAGCAGAAAAGCTGGTTAGAAAATACGAATCAGACTTAACTATAAATCTTTGAAACGAACTCATTAATTTCAAAGCGCACTTCTGGAAAGACATTGGGGGAAAAGGAAACTATATTGTCAATCAAAGACCTCGCAAGATTTTTGTTTGTTGAAAATAGTTTTCTTGCAAACAGTCTTCCAGATGTATGCACAGTTCTTCAATTATATTTAACCCTGCCAATTACTTCTGCTACGGCAGGAAGATTATTTTCTAAATTGAAGCTAATTAAAAAATTTCTGAGAAACACAATATCCGAGACTTGTGGTGTAGCTATCAAACATGTAATCACGTTGCAAAATTTAGGAATACTGAACTCAGAAAAGTTTATTTGTCTGCACAATTTATACATACAGCTTTTAGGTGACCTACTTGTTATATGCAGTGCACCCTCTACAGTTGTCTTATTTCGTGCTCATCCAGATATGTAACACCTACCACATTACTCAGGCTGTTCAACGTGTACGTACCTGACTGCCTACCAACAGCTTTTCCCTTCTTCGAATCTCACAGGGAAGGCCCTAAACAGGAGACCGTCACTCAATTTGAGACCTTATTGGTTCCCAAATCATTTTTTCAATAAAGTGTACTCTTTTGGACAATATTACTCGAGGCAATGCAGTGGTTTTTCTAAATACATTAAGCATTTATGGCTGCAACGTTCAAAATATCATAAAATAGCACCACTGGCCACCTTATTGTATTACCCGAAAGTTTTTTTGGCACAGTTGGCCCCAAAGATCTACCCCTAATTCAGTTACATAAAACACCACAAATTCAGGTTTTTGAGCGTTTCCTGCTAAACCATCTATGCCATCATCGAAGTGTATGCTCGAAAGTACCAACACTGTTCTGTTTTCTTCGAACCAAGGTACATTCTTGTTGAAACCCAAAGACAAATGATTTCGCTTCCCTTCTTTCTAGTGTAGAAACTCTTTCGCTACTTCTCTCTTGTTTGTTTGTTTTTTTTTTTTTTTTTTTTTTTTTTTTTCCCTCACTACATATGTTAGTTTCTTGGACTGGAGCTTCTTCATCAAAGAGAATTTGGTAAATCTCTTGTCTCCAGTTATGTTTCTGTTCGTACAGTAGGCAGAGCTTATTTAGATACCCCAAAAAAAGAAACCGTGACATTTTTAGCCCCATTATGGTGTAGTCTGGTTATATTTGGTGATATTCCATCCATTAGGTTACATTAGTGCCGCCAACCGTTCGTCACATGTACCCATGGTAAAGCTACGGCTATAGCTGGTGTTATTGCGTCTGTTGTGTTGCCACAGAAGCCATTGTTCATAAATGCGTTGCAGAGAGGCCAACCGATAGATTTTGAAACAAAATTCTGTTTAGACGCCGTATTAATTAATTAATTAGTCAATCAATCAGTGGACGTCCTGCTCGTGTTTGCGTGATTTTGTCTTGAACTCTTTTAAAGTACTGTTCATATGCAGTTTTAGCTGCTGTTTTTATTTTTATGTTCGCTACACAGTAGTGCATCTCGTATATATTGCGATATTTAGCTCTCGGAAGTGATTTTATCCAAAAGTGTTATTGCGGAACAGGATATGGCGAAGATGAGTAGGTTCGTCATGTTTTGGTGGTAACGATGTTCAAGTATTATTATCGTTTGAAAGCACGTTACCTTAACCCTGTGATATTTGAGGTTAGAAATGACTTTAGTATGTACTTGGCAGGACTGCTTTTTGGGATACTTTCGTCAGATGTTTAATGTAATATAGGTCATGTTGAACTCTTGGGAACTGCCGATAAACTGTGTCCACTGTACCTTACACTGGTTCAACCAATTTAAGCACGTTTCCAGCTGAATTTCTGGCTCTATCGTAAGGCCCTTTTGTTTTCCGGCATATGGCTCTAGATTGATTGTGTGTGCCCTCTTTGCGCCAACCAAGGCAAATATCCTTTGTTCATCTTTGGCCGGCTTACTTGGAATAAAGCTAAAAGTTGCTCATCAACCAGAAGATATTCAGTGGGTGAATATTATTTCTGACAGTTGGAAATGAACAGTTCCATTACCTCTCTGATAGGAGTCAAATTGTCAGTCTCTCTACGAATACCTCAATCTCGTATGCTATCAAACCTTAAGCATCTCAAGAGAAACCTGAATTGGCTTTCGCCCACAGATATGTAGCATGCTTCAGCACCATTTCCCTTAGAGTTATCCCATAATTTTGATAAACTTTTTCTGGAACATTTTAGAGATCCACGTATGAGGGATAACCAGACACTAAGGTTACAAAGCCTGCAGTGAAGCGTATTAATTTGTTTCGTTAAACCAATACAGCCAACTGATAGGACTTGCATTAGGCTTCTATTCGAAATAGTGTCCACATCGGTTTGGACACCTGCCACTTCATGGGATGGGTTTGAATATTATGTCCTGGTAAAACTCCTGTCCTTCCATGCTTAGTCACGCTGTTGCGAAGTGTTGCACCTCCTCGTGTGAAGCGAATGGCCGGCACCCTATGATTTCTTCAATGGAGGAAAAAGATGAAAGTCACTTTGAGCGAGGTCCAGGCTTTAGGGAGGGTGGTCGATGATATCCCAGCAAAACTGCTTCAACAATGTGGTGACGTTTTCTCCACTGGCCACCAAAACGGCCCGGATTCGATCCCAGGCAACCGCATGTGGGATTCGTGGTGGACGAAGTGGCGCTGGGGCGGATTTCCACCCGATTCTCCGGTTTCCCCCGGTGCTCCATCGTCATTCCATGTATCATCAGTGTTACAAATTAACGGAAGTTATAAATGGACAGGTACACGCGTATTAACAAGCAGCAATTTTAAGCCTTGATCACTCGCAAACTGTTTTCAGCACTTTTCCATGCTGTAAATGTTCCACATTATGCAGTTTTTACTAATTTGTTTCAAAGTATTGGTACTGCCTTTGTGAAGTGCATAAAAAAAATTACTATGTAAGTTTATAAATTGACCTTTTAGTTTTGAAAAAGAAATTAACCTTTTGAAGAATAAGGAATTTTAAAGACTACAATAAGCAATACACTTTTTCCATTAAAGAGGTTAGGTTACTGGCCCGGTAATAAGCCGCCACCAAATATAGCCGTACTCCAAATTTTGAGGAAGAAATAAGAAAGATATTTTCCGGGAAAATAAACGGCACATCCGACTAACAGAAGCAATATTACTATAAATTTACTTGTACTTACATGTAATACCTATTTACCGTAAACGTTTGTTCTAACATATGATACATTACATTGGATTCCAACATAGCAGCACCGTATTTTGGCGTAATGCACAACTGTAAGTTTGAAGTTCGCATGGTAACTGCGCCGAATTCGTTGGCTTGATTATACTCTTCGCTCTAAATGGTCCTTCATACCGGCCTAAATCAGGCTTTTTACCAGTACCTACCCATGAAGAGAATCATGAAGCGACAAAGTGATTACTGGCACTAATAGTGATGACTTGACGAGTATCCAACCAAAACTGGATAATAAGCTAACGAAACACGATTTGCACAATGTTAACGCCAAGAAGAAAAAGAAAACGCTGAAAATTTGCATTGTTGCATAATAAAATGGATTTTCACTTGTATGGAGAACTTTTATTAAAACAATGAATTTGCACAATACAAACTTAGTACCTATTTAAATCATATCAAAGCTAGGATTTTGGAACAGGGCAATTCGTAATAAATAGCATAAATTTCAACAGGCTGCAATGGATTTTCCAAATGTCACAGAGGCCTTACCAAGCGCGTGAAACAGTGTTAGGGTACTATTCTAGAGGTCATTAGCATTACATATAATAAAACAAAGAGCACTAACCTTCTTGGAGTATTAACATACATCAGCACATCAAACCCATAGGAGGTATTCCATTTATAAATTATCACATTTAGGTGTCCAAGCATTGCTATACATTGACGTAATGCGAGCGTGTTAGGGCAGTAGTTCACATTAATCACGCTTTTCTTAGAGGGCTAGAAGTTGGGAAGGTTAAGCTGAATGATATTCCAGAACAAGAAACATGGGCAAATCGTGATACTTTTCTGGGAAGCCAGTGTTATTTCACAGCGAATAAATCGTTTTCCTTTAACCAAAACGGACAGACCGAATACGAAGGAAGTATTTCTTGAGAGCCTACTTTCAGAAGACACTAATTCTGTGATACTGTAGCAAAATGTTGCATTATGTGAAGTTCTTAAATAGTTTACAACGGGTATAGGAGCTTAAAATAAAAATTGAAACCAGTAGCAACGAGTGAGTGGGTGGGGTTTATGGGCCCGTTGACAAAGAGGTCATTTGAGCCCATAGTCAAACAATAAAATCTAAATCACACTCACAGAGTGTGCAATCTGTAGTCGTGTGCGACGGAGAGTTGAGCACCACATGTCGGACAGACAAGCGCTGGCTCACCACGCAGAAGGTGACTGTGAGTGGTTCGCGTGCGGGTTAGAATAACTTCAGCCCGCCTGGAAGCCCTGCAGGAGGTCACCTAATAGATAAAGATGGAAGTACCACCGTACATCTGTGTAACGACGGTGTGTGCGTTGATAATCCCAGTAGGTGACAGGCAGATTTAGCAGCTGCGTCCGCTTCCTCGTTGCCGGAAACACCCACATGGCCTGGGGTTTAGGTAAAAACGAACTGGCATGCGCAAGATAGCAACTGAGATACGAGTGTGTGTTATGAGCATCAATGCCGAGTTGCCAACAAATTGTTGCAGCGCCTGAATAGTCCTCAGAAGTAGCAACGAATGTCCCGAGCATTTGTGTATTTGATACAAAACATAGTTTAAGGAAATCTACGTTTTACCTGAAGTCTCTGTATGAGTTATAGAAAATTATACAAAAGTAATTAAGAATGAGCAAGGCTATCTAAGTAAATTTAAAACATACTTAGTGATGCAAATGGTTTAAACAGTTATTTTAGTCAACAAATGCTGGCTTTTTATATAAAATAAATAATAAAGAACTATTTTGCATCTAAGGGTAATTTTGCCCTGGGATATTTTTTTTAAATTCTTGGAAGATGTTGAACGCAGGTAACATGTTTGTTACTTATCCGAAAAGTCGTTCATGGCTGATGCTTTTCATACGCGCGTGCACACGAGCGTTTTTACTAAACTAATTCTTTTGTGTTCAGAGGACCCCAATTTTCCGTGAGGTCTGTAATTATCCATTTTTAAATAAATACATATTTCCTCTAACTGTAGAAAAGGAAATAAACACGTGAGGACTGCCTCAATTACACGTCGCAAAGTGCTCCAGCTGATCCAGAGAACTACAAATTTGCGTTAAAGAAGTGGACGAAAGCTGCTTCGTTTGCGCCCGCAATTCAAGTCTCATTCTGGCCATAAGAAATGCATGTGTGTTTTCTGAACCAAGATGATGGTATTCATCCGTTTTCCTGACTAACTTCATTTACTTCTGAGCTGTAGACAAAGTCATGCAGCAGAGATACAAATTCGTTATAATTCACCGAAAACAAATCCACTGAAGATTGTGCTTGTGCAGCCTTTTATAACCCATTTAGAATAGGATAGTTAAAACAAAACTGAATAATATTTTGCAATAAGGTGGTATATTAAATTGCATCACTAATAATCTGTCATAATACGTTTAAAACATCCGAGATCCTGTACTGACATGACACTAGCAATGACAAATTCAAATATATCTTTATACGCAATAGTAAGTATATAATAAGCTATTCTTATTCCTGACTAACTTACTTATGACATATTTTACCTAGGAATTGGTTCAAATTAAGCTATACGGTCTCAACATAAGAAAAGAGCCTGCATGATAAGAATCAGTAGCAGAAAAGAAAAGAAAGTAAGGGGAAAAAAGAAAGAAAAGAAAAAGTATTGCACACTTTCAAAATTGTTTGTTAGCTGAGGCTTAGGAATGCTCTAAACTTACAATATTTCAAAAACTTCTAACGTTACAAATTATTTTACAGAGTGTTCCACAAAGTGGTTTGCAGTCTTTGAATAGCAAAGTTGGAACAAAGTTAATAACCTATGACTTTTAAGTCACAAGGATGTCCAAGCTTCACTGATGATGGTGGAAGATGTATTGGTAGAGATACGTCATCAGGAGCGCTGTGGAATTAATGTTTATAACGTTCGAAGAGTGTAAACCTATTTGTGAGACACTGTGTGGTTTAGATAGTCTAAGTATTTTAATTAGTTATACCTATATCCATAGACAGGATAGACAAGGTTTGCAGGGAGCACTTAGCACCTCGGTCAAAGAAATCCTTTGCGCCTATACCCCTGATGGAGTTTCCCCCCGGGAGAAAGGGCTGAGGTGAGAAGATGCGAGGTATGGTCGGACCTGAGGAGAGACGACAGCAAAAGGCATGTTTCCTGGCGACTACAGATGTGAACTCCCCGGTGGCGGCTCGCACACTGGGTCCCTTCTTCGCTACGGGAGCATACAGAGAGCAAGCACCTGCCGCCGGTACTTGGAATCCTGAAATAACCAAGCAGATGAATGGCGAAGAGAAATGAGAAGGAAGGTGAAATGGAGGGACAAGTAATTCGGAGAAGTAATTATCCTTCGCAGCCTTCACCTAGTGACCCCAGAAAGCTACACAGAAAAACCCATGTGTCAGGAAGGTCGGCCACGGGATCGAAACCACGATCACCAGAATACGCTTACCACGGAGTCACCTCACTCGGTTATACCTACATTGTCCTACAGTAAGCTTTTTGGCCTATCTGTTAAACAAAGTTGTACAAAATCCATTCAAATAAAGAAAAGTTCACAGGATGTTCCGAGGAAATTCGAAATGCAAGTTTTTTTTCTGATGTCAGTATATTGCAACATACCATATTTAATCAATATCGTTTGCGCCATTTTAGGGTAATAGAACTTCACTGAAATGTTCTATTTAAGGGTGGAGTGAGGTGGGGGATCCTCCTGAAAGTGGTAATGTCCAATCCCTGGAAGTGGTTGGACTGAAAGGACTAGTTTTGTAAATAACAGACTTTTCGTTTTTAATTATGCTCTCTCTCTCTCTCTCTCTCTCTCTCTCTCTCTCTCTCTCACACACACACACACACACACACACACACACACACACACAAGGGCCCCGTTTTCTTAAAATTATTATTTTTATTCAGGGAGTCTCAAAATATATATTACTGGTGAAACTACTGCACAAAAAATGTGGACTACTTTAAAGTGAGTGAGTGAGTGAGTGAGTGAGTGAGTGAGTGAGTGAGTGAGTGTGTGAGTGAGTGAGTGAGTGAGTGAGTGAGTGAGTGAGTGAGTGAGTGAGTGAGTGAGTGAGTGAGTGAGTGAGTGAGTGAGTGAGTGAGTGAGTGAGTGAGTGAGTGAGTGAGTGAGTGAGTGAGTGAGTGAGTGAGTGAGTGAGTGAGTGAGTGAGTGAGTGAGTGAGTGAGTGAGTGAGTGAGTGAGTGAGTGAGTGAGTGAGTGAGTGAGTGAGTGAGTGAGTGAGTGAGTGAGTGAGTGAGTGAGTGAGTGAGTGAGTGAGTGAGTGGGGTTTAAGAGCCCGTCGACAGCTAGGTCATTTGGGCCCTAGGTCAAAGGGACTACTTTAAATGGCACAATTTATTTGAAATAACCTTTCAACTGTGTTACCCATTTCCAAGATATGCGTTGTTATTGGTGAGAATGTTTCAACAGTGTTGTCGTTGTTTGGAATGCTGTCCCTATTCAGTTGTTTATTGTGACATCAAGGAAAGAACGAGGAATTTCAGTGATCGTTTAACAATTGACTATAGCTGTTCGCTTAACACGAAATGTGTAACGAAATGATTTCTGCAAACGTTTAAATCGAGGGACATGAAGTTATGTTAAAATTAATAATGGTGGGTGAATAAAAAATATAATAGGGTGTATTTTTTCTCTCTCTTTGAAATAAAACACCACCTGCAAGTATGAATACTAACGAATTTAAACTTCATTTGTGAATTCATCAATGCTTTGTTTATCGTACTAGCAGACTTTGGGCAGCTTCAATTGTGTATAAAAAAGCCCTCTGTGAATAGAAGAGTGTGTAATTTCTTTTGTGATCTTAAGTTTTTGCCGGTATTAGGCTTTTTCAGTAGTCGTTGACTCCAGAAATAATGCACAGAGGAGTATAATAGTTGCAGATTTGATTACTTTAATCTACTTACCTTAACATAATTCAAGCTAATTTCTTTAGGTCTAATATCTACTTGTGAACGTAGCTATTAACTGCCGTTGAATTACTCTCTGAAGAAACCTATCATGTTCTGAACCCTTGTGTGATTTTTCAGTCATAAAAAAGTCGTATTTAGGTGGACACCTGCCAACTGAGGCGAAACTAGTGTCTATACAATCGATCAATACAAGATTTCGCAATTCACAGCTATGCTTTCTTACATTATCGTGGAAAAGCAAAAGATAAGTTAGTATCCTTTTTAAACTTGTTCTTTTATATCTTGCCTTTGTACAATGAGTCATGTGTCTTTCCTTTCTTGTTGGTTACCTGTTACAATGTGGACTTCTCCCAGAGTTTAGCTAAGAATGTGCCTGGAGTAAGTCAAAAGTAGAAGGAACTAAGCTCTTACGCTAAACGTGTCTGTCCTGTCCTTGTTTAGCGATCAACTAAATTTAACTACAACGAGGCTAATAAAAATTATTAGAGTTAAAGAAATGAACTTGGCACCTTCATAAAAGTATCCTTGGGAGCGACAAAATTTAAGTGAATCCGGACCCTGATTGATTGAACACATCCTTCTCGGTATTGTTCTATGACAACTATGCACGAATCTAACATAACCTTCTAAACTCTGATACAATTCAACATACCTATGCAAAACGCTTACATAGGAATTAATATATTAGCACTTAAGTTAATAAAGTATGGCATCAGAAACTACTGAAGTTTTACACCCACCTAACTAATAACCACAGTCAAGCCCGGGCGCTTGGACAGAGCGGACGTACCAGGAGAACCGGTTGTTTTGTCTACTGCGTGTGTGGCGTGACAGTGAGTGAGAGCAAGAAAGACATATACCACACTGTGAGTGATATTGATTATCACCAAGAGTAGGAATTTAGAGTGAGTAGATCAGCTAAATTTAACAGTGAAAAGAAATGGAAATGTACGCGAGAAAAAATACCCTCCGGATCAAGTTTGCTTTAAGTGCAACGCGACCGTCGGCATATGAAGTGCATGATTTCATAGCAGATACATTACGGTTAAATCCGGAACAAGTGGATACAATACAGTTAATCGCAAGTGAACGGGCAATTTATGTTAAATTAATATCAGCACTCTTACTGGAGAAAACCCTCAATACCTTCTCGGCGGAAACACCTTTCACATACATGAATGGTGAGATGACTAAAGTGCTTATCGAACACGTGACCGGTAATGCTGTCAATGTCCGAGTGTTTGATGTACCCCCAGAGCTCCCGGCAGAGGTCTTAAAAGCAGCGTTGCAGCGTTACGGAACGGTATATGACGTCCGGAAGGAACAATGGAGCCGACAATATCGCGTCCCGGTGTTTAATGGGGTACGAGCGGTAAAGATGCAACTGAAGACGAACATCCCTAGTTTTATCGTCATTGGTAGCTACAGATTATCGGTGTCCTACGCCGGCCAACCCAGGTCCTGCTACGTCTGCAGTAGCACGGCACATCTAAAGGAATTTTGCCCCCACCGTCCGACTGCAACACGCCCAGTGGCGACTCGACGGAGAAACGACACAGAACCGACAATGGTGGTAGTGGACACGCAGAGGGAGGGAGCGCATCCTACGGATGAAAACAGGCAAACGTCCCTGGTGAATGACAGTCAACAGGAAGCAGCAATGTCTGCACCGCAAAGGGAGTATGCCTCCATAGTTCGAGATACCACTGGGAAACGAGTACATCTGGACAATCCGGAGGAGATAATACCACCCGAGGTGGGTCCACTTGTGACTGAGACAGCTGCA
This sequence comes from Tenodera sinensis, assembly GCA_030765045.1. Classification (NCBI taxonomy): domain Eukaryota; kingdom Metazoa; phylum Arthropoda; class Insecta; order Mantodea; family Mantidae; genus Tenodera; species Tenodera sinensis. The sequence goes on from CM060962.1 coordinate 162,851,956, forward strand.
GCAGAAGAAAAACGCCCGGCCGAGAAGAAACGGGCCAAGCGGGCGAAGACAAGCAAAGCCCATAAGGAAAATCCATCCTGGAATAACCAAATGGAGCTGGAGGAAGCGGTGGAAGGAGCCCATGAGGAGGCACGTCAATTGCAAGTCCCGTCCACAGGCACAGCAGATACGGCTGGAGTACTGACGCAAGAGCCTGCCTCAGCATTGATTGGCAGCAGTATCCTGGAGGAGGGAGGTGACAGGAACACCTGTGAGGTTCTACCTGCAAGGAGGGACGCGGGAAACAACCCCCAGAGTGATTACGAAGCAGCACAGTTACAACAAAGTGTGAGGTGCCCAGCGGTGGAGATAGGAGCTGACTCCCATTACCGGGAGGACACCCCCGGCACCACCGTAGCGGCACGACCATCTGCGAGTGATACTCGACCGCAAGTAATCGAACGGCCACACAGATCCCAAGAGGACCAACTACGGTCAGCTGAAGCAGTCGCAATATATCGGCGTGCAGAGATGGCTGGTGGATCTCATCCCTCTCAACCTGATGCGAGGGCCACAGAAGCGGAGTCGCCGATCCTACTTCAGGTGACACGGAAGCCCCAGGTGTCCTTATGTGACCCAAGGCTTAAGGGAAATCCTCCGGCACAGACAACCCCAGCTAGACATCCAGAGACCGAACAGTAGCACACTAGTAGCAATGCACGAGGCTAAGAACGTAGACGCCCGAGTTACACTATCTTTGTGACAGTCGCTTTCATAATGATCTATCTACGAACGGTGGCAACAGTGAATGTGAACGGGTGCAGAAATCTAGTAACCCAAAAACTGCTCAATAGTTTCCTCCAGGTGAACAACATTGACATATGCTTTCTCCAAGAAGTAAATACTTACAACTTGGATGCTCTTTACAATTACGACTATAAAGTTAACCTAGGTTTGAACGGCAGAGGAACGGCAATAGTGTACAGGAAGGGACTTCCCCTGCAGAATTTTCAGATGGATCCCGACGGCCGGGTCCTCTCCGCTACTTTGGAAGAGACCGTCCTGGTTAACATATATGCTCCAGCTGGGTCACAGAATAGACAAGCGAGAGAGCGTTTGTTCCAAACCGATGTAACCGCGCATTTGCGACAAGGCAAGGAACTTCTGCTAGCAGGCGACTTCAATTGCACGTTGCAGGCGAAGGACCAAAAAGGTGCTACGAATTTTAGCATCATGCTACAACACCTAGTGTCACAGCTGCAACTGCTTGACGCATGGGAGATCAAGCATGGGAATGAAGTGGAATTCACTTTCATCCGCAACACTTCTGCCTCACGCATCGACCGACAGTATGTATCTCCCGGAATGGCTCCAAATGTCCATCCAATTTGGGTCATTCCGGTGGTTTTTAGCGACCATCATGTAGTGCTATGTCAATTGCAAATAAATGAAATAAGGCTTGAGACGGCCGGCCGTGGCTACTGGAAACTCAATAATTCTATGCTGGAGGACACAGACATTCGGGAACAATTTCAGATCAAATGGCTTCAGTTACAAACGACCTTTAGAAGTTCAGCTCGGAAGAGTTTTTGGTGGGTGAACACGGCAAAACCGGCGATTCGTTCCCTTTTTAAATCCATGGGTATTGAGAGGGCACAGGCCAAGAAGCAATTACTACATTTTTACAATGAGGCGCTGTGGAGGCTGCATCTGAAGCAAAGGGAGGGCTATGAGGTGCAGACGGAGATAAAAAAGGTAAAAGAAATCATCAAATTAAAACACTTACACCAGTTGGAAGGACACAAGGTTCGAGCCAAAGTGAAATCCATGCATGAAGCGGAACAGAACTCATTTTATTATTTCGCAAAGGAGCGGCAGAAGGGACATGGAAGATATCCTCAAACAATACGGGACGCGCACACTGGAACTGCCCATGTTGGAACGCGCGCCCAGCTCCAGCTTATAGCGGATCATTTTCAAGCTTTATTTCAAGAAGCGCCAGAAGCAGACACCCCTTATAGGCGTGTGGAACATGAACTGTTTGACACCGGCATCACCCAGGAATCCGCAAAAATACTTACCAGCCCTATCACGGAGCGGGAGGTGATGGTCGCCATTCAACAAGCCAGTCGACACACATCACCAGGTCCTGATGGACTCACCTATGAATTCTATAGAAAGTTCTGGCCAATAATCAAGAAAGAAGTGATAGATGTATATGCGGAATTGTGGGAGACAGCAGCGTTTCCCGCAACCTTCGCGGATGGTGTTATCACTCTGGTGCCGAAGAAACAGAAAACCACCACCATGAAGGATTATCGTCCAATAACGCTGCTAAACGCCGATTATAAGTTATTTGCGAAAGTTCTGGCTAACCGATTAAAAGGTGCATATGCAGAAATCATGCATTGTAACCAAGCGGCAATATCGAGAAAGAACATTATTGTCACACTGGCGGAACTGCGTGACACGTTGATCCATCTACGCAGAGACAATAAAGCGGTGGCTTTGATCAATCTTGACTTTCAACAGGCTTTGGATAGAGTGCACCATTCGTATCTATGGAACTGCTTAACGGCTGCGAAATTTCCAGTGCCGGTAATCAATCTTATTCAGGGACTCTACGGCACGGCACAGTCTCGAGTCTTATGGAACGGATGGTTTTCCAGGCCGGTACGAATAAAACGATCAGTACGTCAAGGCTGCCCGCTATCAATGGGATTGTTCTCATTGGCATTGAACCCCTTACTCCAGAGGTTGCAATAAACCATGCGAGAAGTCAGTGTATACAATGAACGGTTCACACTTACTGCCAATGCTGATGATGTGACTGTGGTGGCTGCAGATAATGAAGATATGACGACCATGCAACAGGGATTGGAGCAGTACACAACGATGTCCGGTGCAGTGTTAAATGCTGAGAAATCGGAGATCCTAATATTAGGAAATTGGCCGGAACCGCCACAGACCTTGGGGATGCAATGTGTCACCACTACAAGGATACTTGGTATATGCTTTATGGCAAATATCGAAGATACTATTGCAGTTAACTGGAGGGAAGAAATTAATAGTTTACGCCATTCCTTATCCATGGAGAGGATCCGGAACCTAAATTTGCTACAACGCATCTGGTACCTGCATACTTATGGTCTAAGCAAAATTTGGTATGTGGCACAGATTCTGCCGATTTCAAAACGTGACGCACAGAAACTGGAACAACTCCTTGGTTACTTTTTGTGGACTGGAAAAGCATATAAGGTGAGCCGGCCTCAACTACGTTTGCCTCCATCCAAAGGTGGTTGCAGCTTAGTGGACATTGCCAAGAAATGGATGGCCTTATTGGGGAAAACCGCCACACAATCATTGCGCGGATCTGGCTCATCAATTGACCAAAATTTCTGGAAGGAACAGATAACCCTCAGGTGGCACTCAACGGATTTAAACCCACTGTCCTTCACCTAAAACGAATTCTGGACAACAACGATGACATTACGGCGTTCGAATGCACTCGGAACCACTATCGTATGCTCACGACAGTTCATCTGGTTCCCAGAGTGACAGAGATAGAGAAGTGGAAAGTGGAGTGGAAAGTGATCTGGCAGAATTTATTTTGCAAACATGTGCCCAGTGATTGGCAGGAAGCCGCCTATGAAGTATTAAATGAGACTATACCGACAGCGGATAAACTCTGGCGACATGGAAGGGCACAGTCAAACCAATGTCCATCTTGTGCCGCCGTTGACACACTGGACCAACGGATTGCTTCCTGTAAGCAGGTTGAAGTCATCTGGGTAGAGCTCCGGACTTACATCTCCAAATGGTGCCCACCGCAAGCTCCACCATGCTTGCGTTTGGAATTTCATTTTCAGAAGACTGCACTCCAACGCTGTGTGGTTTGGCTGGTAATGGGAACATTGTACTGGATCCTTAAACAGAATAATGGCCCAGTGGCGCAGAGGAAGGATTGGGTCAGTTTTCTGAGACAGGCACGCTGGCAACTGATAACTTCTGGTCTCAGCAAATCAATGCAGCCGTACATAACACGCCTTGCACTTTAAATACGACAATGCAACCATAATCAAAATAATATAATATAATATATATATATATATATATATTGAAAAATAAATAAATAAATAAAATTTAAAAAAAATAAATAAAGTAAAAAACTTAGTTAAAAAAAAGTTTGATGACGACCCTTACCTAGTTCCAAAAAAAAAAACAAAAGAAAAAAGAAAAAAAAACGAAAGTTAAAAAAAATACACAGCATCTGGTCATAAACAAAAAAAAAATTAAAAAAAAACACGTTGCGATAGGCCTTAGATTATCACTTAAAGCTTACAGTAATCTCATTGTAATTACAAGGAAATATACAATAAGACAATTTCTGTAAATGGTTATGTCAATTAATGTGAAGTAAATAGAAGAATAAATGCATGTAAGAAAAAATAGTTGGTACAAGAGTGCGCAGAGAAAGTTATGTGACAGCAACGCATCTGCTTTTTGAAGTTACTTTATCTCGCCCCTCCTATAAAATCTGAAGCCCTACCTAATGTTCAGTCCCGGCTACGGGCCTGTAGTCATTTATATGTAGTACGCATCCCCTATTAATAAATAAAAAAAAATGAAAAAAAAACAACTGTGAACGTCGTCTCTGGCATTTTGGAACTGCAGATACCATTATTGTTTTTATATATGTAAATGTAACCTCCAGTAAAACGAGCGAGATTACTTCATGGTAATGTGTGAGGCCCACATTCGGAAGGTGAAGTTTTTCCTTGTTTTCCCAGGTCGGCAGGTGAATGTGTTCGTGGTTTCCGTCCTATCACGAATTTCTTGTGTCCAGAATTTCCTTTAATCTGTTTCAGGTTATTAGGATGCGGCTATTAGTGCGTTGCGGCGGAACGGCGAATTTTACGTTTTGCAAAGACCTCTTCCTGGTGCTTGGCTGCTGGGTTGACGTCCGATTCTGGGTGTTCCGTTCCCGATGGAACGAGATGATGGCACAGGCATCAGCATTGGTATCATTCTGGAATTGTTAGGGATCCCGTCCTTTATAGCAGACATCGTCGTCTGGATATGATCCCTGTTCAGCTTTCCCCGTCATCCCTTCTCTCAGGGCCTCCAATAGGCGTTGAGCTACAGTTGCCTGGGACACCTTCCTAGGACGAATTCGAATCCTACTCCAGTATGTGTTCAAATTTTGTTATAGTTTCAAAGGCATGATTTTTATTTAAAAAGCACAACAAGCAAACCTACTTTATTCGTAGTGATGATCTATGCACACTGAGGAAGACGCATTTAGCATTTCCACTGGATTTCAGTGCTATGCAGGTCAGAAAACATTGATATTCCACTTTTCCAAGCTGTTACACTTTACTTCTGCCTCCCTTGAGACCATTACAGACGCTTTTTGTTTTAGGGAAATTGCTCGTGCTGCAAAACGTTACACTATAATGCAGTATTGAGTCGTGGCATCGGCCTGCGTTTGTCGATAATTCAACGGCTAGTTTGGAATAACTGAATATTAACGCCAATATTGAACACGGAGGGCAAAAAAACCTGTTATGATGCTGCTAATCTGATAGCGGCAAATAGTGCTTTGATGTATTTACGTTGATGTGATAAGCGTTAATTACCCCAAATAGAACGTGATCGTAACTTGTTTTCGCGACAACTTAACTGAGAGGCGTTGATCTATGCAGGTTCTGCTGTGCAGGTATAATTAGAGTTCGTCGTAGGAAATGGGGCGTAATTTTCACAAAAGTCGAGAAGTTGTGAAGTTGTTTTCTGGTTAAAAATTACCACAATGAAAGAGATATAATAATTTATATGGTGAGAATTATCTTGTCATCTGCAAGGCAAGTGAGAGAAACAATATGTATAGTATGCTTTTAATGTAGTAAGATTTCGTCCATCCAGCTTTACCGGTTACGTAAAAGTCATTGAGAATGAGGAGGATTACAGAGGCTATTCCCAGAAAATTTAGTATATACATTTCATTTGTCATGAACATATCTTAAAAGCATAACGTATTTTAATCAAAATCGTTAGAGCCATTTTAGAGAAAATAAAAGCTTTTAAAAACGTTTCTATGCATTGCATCCTTGTAAGTCGCTGAACTTAAATTCCAGGTTTGGTTTTTAACCAACTTTTCGTTTTAAGTTATACTGACCTTACACACACGCATGTATATGCGCACGCGCGCGCACACACACACACACACACACACACACAACACACACAAACACACACACCGCGTGCAAATATCACACACACAAACAAACAGGCGCGTGGACCTTTTTACAGAAATACTATATTGAGGGGGATTCAGGGAGCCTCAAAATGTGTTGTTTTCAGTTAAACCTCGATATCGAATTTTTGGTGGAATGCTATAACTTCTCTACTTACTAAGTACGTGTTAGAGAAAGCAAAAAAGACATAGGAAAAGAACAATAAAAACAAAATTTAATATTTTTGTTTGATGCAAGTATTCCAATAAACCCCCAAAGAAATTCTAAATACCAATACTAAAAACTTAACTTGCAATGCTGGAGCTTAGGCCAAATTTTCCATTGACCAATACTAAGAACAAATATTTGCTTTCCTCTTCTATTTTTCCGTTTTCTAATCTGCACGTGGCTTTTTAAATCCTACAATTAACAATCAGAAGCATTATATCATAAATTTGTTAACAAAGAATGGCAATAAAATATGTACCATTTATGTATCAGATTTAATTCCTATATGCATGTACAGCCTGTTTGGGATAGATATAAATGGGTGGTGACTCCTGCACCCTGCAGGGGCCCTTTATTTTGAGGGAAGCAGTTTCTGCTCCATGTTTGTATTAGGAAAAAAATTAAATCTATATTGTTGTTTGACGACGGTGTCAATTGCCAGGATCATATCAGCGTCGTCAGTGTGCCGAATTTTGTCCCGCAGGAGTTCTTTTACATGCCAATAGATCTACTGACATGGAGCTGTCGGTTTTAAGCACGTTTAGAAACTACCAGTCTGGGCCGGTTTTGAACCCGTAACCTTGGAATCAGTAGGCCAGCGTCTAACCAACTGAGACACCCAGACCGACATTGTACATAGAAGAAGAATTAGTTAAACTGAATTAAGGCTTTAGGCGGCACCATATTCGATCCTAGAGCCCGCGTGTGGTATTCGTAGTGGATATAGCGGTGTCTGGGCGGGTTTTCTTCGGGTTCTTCGTTTCCCCCGCCACTCATTCCACCAACTACTCCATCATCAGCTTTCCATACATAGATTTCGTCTGCACTTCGTGCCTACAAAAAGAAATAAGTATTCATTGTAATCTGAAGCAAGGTTCTATTATTCTAAGGTTACTCTGATGTATTAAAAGAAAGATATTCATGCAAAATATCATTATAAACAACAGTTTGATAATTATAATAAACAAGAATATTTACTTGTTAAAATTACACGATAATCTGAATACAGTACAATGAATTGAATTAATCTAGTTACAACAGTAACAGTAGATTCCTTTATATAACACAAGATAAATAACAACATTACATTGGAGGTAATGGTGCGAATTTACCATGAGCTTCTTACTTTAAAACTGCCCCTGCCTACTCATAGGCTTAAACAGGGCCCAAGAATTGCGAAATTAATCAAAATGTGTTTTAGTGTTATTAGATACTACGTACCTTTTACTTTAGTTCTCTGCAGCTTTTATGGTCATATGGTCATTTAAACCATGAGAAATGTGTATTTAAATACCTGTAAGTCCAGGTTTCTGTACAGTTATGGTCCAAAATTATATATTTTGCTTAATCAAAGTGAACAAACCATTCAAGAAAGCTAGCAAAAGTTCTCAAATAATTAGAGGCAGAGGAGCATAAGAAGACTAAGCAGGGCCTGCACATACTTTTATTGTTTTAAACAGGTTAGAGGTTAGAAAATGTTATTTTAGAGTCGTAATATTAAGGGGATTTTCGGGTTTTCATATTCAATGAGAAAATATCAATTACTGCTAATCACATGTTATTGCCTTCTAGTCAGCTGGCGTAGTGCTAACGTTACACTTAGATCACTTTTGTGCAAACTCAGAGCAACAGAACAACTGTCGAATTGAATCACAATAGAGAACTGTCAGATTGCAACTCGCACTGAACTGCTACTTGACACGATTCACAGGCGCTGTCCGCTGAACGCTTCGTAGACGTTTTTCTCACTCCAACACTTCACTACAAGAGCGACTGGAACATCTTCAACTTCTGGGCACGAGCAAGTCCCTTATATAGTGTCTTTAGGTAATGGAAATGTTCTGCAAGTAGAACGATCGAGAGTGAATGTGGGAGAACAGTCTATACACCTGACCATCACACAATAGGTATTGTTCCGTAGGCTCTATTGTCCTACTGCAGGTCGGGTCATTAAGACAGATAAGCGCCCCCAGCCCGTTCCTGCTGCCGGTGAAGCACACGCCACGACCGGCATATCTTACCAGCCGCACCCGGGCTTTCGGCCGGCGCGACAATAACTTGCAACATTGTTATTTTCAAAATTGTCCGTCCAATGCATTTTTCGGTATATGTGTGTGAAATTTCGTATACTTCCTTATGAATAATAGCATTAAATAACTATATGATTCGTTGCTAAAATACTTAGTTGTGAAGTAATAAACAATAATATCAATGTTAAATGTTTAAACCAAAAAATTGTAGTCTACCAAACTACTAGGATAATTGAATATTCATCTGATCATCTTTAAAGCTTATTCGTCTCGTACTATTAAAGGAGTGAAATTAAATATCACCTCTTTAAAGATGCAAATACATTTTGAAGAGCCTTTCTTCAAATCTGTATAAAAAGAAAGTGAATATCTTGCGTCGCGTCGCTATGAAGCTAAAGTGACAAGGAAAATTGAATTAGTTCACATTAATGAATTGACAGCGTGAACTAAAGGGAGTCCCAGTGAAAGTTGAACTGGGTCAAAACACTGACAGTGAGAACAGAGTAAGGTGACAGTGAAAACTGGACGAAGTCACAGCATGCCTATCTTGGAATATCTAAAAGGTGCAATTTTCCTTTGAAACATGGATTCTTAAATAGAATTTTTAAAATCCAGTGCAAATCACACAACACTTGCAACGTGGTCAAGAGAGCCGAAAAATTACTAAGGACAATTTCATTGTGTGCAAACGGGAAGGAAAAATATTTTAACATCGTGTTTGAGATTCTAGTATAACACAACTGAATTTCGCGCAATCGAAGCTCAGTTATCTATGCAAGCAGCCTGTAGACAAGCTTGATATAGCTTCTCAACTTTTCTCACCAAAAGTTCCTAAATATCATTCATCTCTAAAATTATATTTGCAAATGGCTAAGTAACATTTTTCACTGGTGGATATTTTAATATTTACTTTCTCCGGCAGGTACGTAGCATGTAGAGAAAGTAATGCATAACACCCAAAAAGTCGATATTGAGATTTCACTGGAAATATTTATTTTGATGCACCGTGAATGAAAAAAATCTGACTTGTTGCACTCACATGACTTTCTCTACTCTTGTACTAACCATTCTTACAAACTCTTATTCCTCTATCTTCCTCGTAATAGTTGAGATAAACATTTGTACAAATTATCTTATTGCTTATTTCCTTGTAGGTGCAAGGGGAATATTAGAATTAGGCTTTCTGCGATACTCAAATCTTTTAAAGCTTTGAGATTCTGTTCTCTTTGCACACTTAACATATACAAAAATCTGATGTGTTGCACTCACATGACTTTCTCTACTCTTGTACTAACCATTCTTACAAACTCTTATTCCTATATTATCTTCATGTTAAGATTAACATTTGTAGAAATTATGTTATTGCCTATTTCCTTGAAGGTACAAGGGGAATATTAGAATACAGTAGGCTTTGAGTGATAGTCAAATCTTTTAAAGCTTTGAGATTGCGTTCTCTTTGTACACCTAACATATAAAAAACTCAACAACGCTGTTCCATTTCACCCAAGTTTTAAGTTTTCCGAAACTCACACATATAACAAGGAATATCTCCGAAATGTTTCATCCTACAATAAAATTTAGTCTGACATAAATTGTGTATTTTAGCAAGATCTACGTTTTTTGTATACTATGAATTGGTCTATCTCTAACGGTTTACCAGTTATGCAAAAGTCATCCAGAGTAAATGCTGCTACAGGGGGTATGGCCAGAAAATTAAAAATATACATTTCATTTGTGATAAAAATATCTCAAACATATGACATTTTAATCAAAATTGTTAGAGCCATTTTCAAGAAAATAAAAATTTTCGAAAAAATTTCCATGTGAAGGGTAGCTTAGAGTAGGGCTATTTTCTTCAAAATCTTCTTGTCACATCCTTGAAAGACATTAAATCAACTTAGGTTTTTAACCTACTTTTCGTTTTTGAGTTATGCTGTCCACAGACACACAGACTGACACACACACATGGACCTTTTTCTAAAAATCTTTTTTTTGGATTCAGGGGGTCTCAAAACATATATTTACGGTGAAATCTCGACATCATATTTTTGGGTCGAATAGAATACTCCCCCTACTTACCAGTAGAGAAATTAATAATAGTTTCTACGAAAATGTTCCTGTTTCTCTGTGAGTTGTAATCTGAGGATGAGTGTATGCACGTTTGTGTGTGTGTGTGTGTCTATGTGTGTGTGTGTGTGTGTGTGTGTGTGTGTGTGTGTGTGTGTGTCTATGTGTGTATGTGTGTGTTAGCGATATAATTAAATGGCGTAATGTCGGATAAATACCATACCAAGTCTGGTATTTAAGTTCAGAATTTTCTAAATATGCTATACGGAGATTTTTTTCTAGAAAATCTCCCACCTAAGTTCCGTTTTATATGGAAAAACGCTTCATTAGTGTTTGCTTTCTCAAACATGGCTCTAATGATTCTGATTAAAGTACCACATATTTCAGATGTTGACGAATGAAGACTATATCCAAAATTTTTTGGGAATTATCTGTGAGATCCTCTTCATTCGGAAGAAAAGTTTGAATAACTGGTACACCATAATACCTACTACACAAAGGACCTTTAACCCGCTGTTTATTTCAAATAACATTTTCGTTGGTATCAGGTGTTTCCGAGATATCCGTTCTTATTGGCTTGAACTTTTCAACACTTTGTGATTTTTTAACGTTTTTTTTTTTTTTTGTTTTTTTTTTGTTTTTTTTTTTTGTTTTTTTTTTTTCCTCATGATGTCGTAGAAGAGTATGAAATTTCAAGGCCACCATATGGCGTCCAGCTTTGAAACATTTAACCAGAACCTCGGCTGCCTGCATACCACCTGTAACTTCAAGTAAATGTGTTATTAAACTATTTATGTAACTGTTAATCTTGATTAGCACGAATCACATAAAAACAAGCCTTTATAGGAGTATAGCTTCGTAATTCCCAGACGCCACATAAACAGGAACACTAATGACTAGACAAAGACAAGACATTTGAACAACATCAATTCTTATTTTCCATTGATATGCTCCTGCCCCTTTGGAAAAAGTGACTAGGAGCTCATATATTTAAAATTACGTGTAATATGGACAATCTTTTATTCAATTATTTTTGTATATATTTCATTTTTTCCTGATTACTATAAATCTACTATCGTAGATATGTAAAATATTCATAATCTTCTCAAACCATTGTTTATATTGGTGTGACAAGGCTGTAGTAGTCCAGGAGCAGCAGACTCCTGAAAGCATTGCAATATCGACGAGCACATTAAGGGTATCTCTCAGCATACTTGCGCTCGGAAATCTGTACGACATTCGTCCAGTACCATCACCTTGAATAAATTTCCCATTTGTGAAAACCATCATTATTTGTAGTGGAAATAAGGTTCCTGTATCACTGTTAACTTTTATGATTAATTAATGCTTCACAAAAATAAATAATACAAAACACTCGATCACCAATTTATTGTGCGAAATCATCTCAGCTTCCTTTGTCAAATGTAATCTTAATCTTCTTTTTGTAACATTTTCTAAACTCATATCTGGAGCTATAATACGCTATCATTTTTCACATGTTTTTCCCTTGAAACGTTTATGAGTTATGCGAATGAATAAAGCAAAACGTATCCTACGAAAGTCGTCAGGAAAACAGTCCTCCCACGAGTTGCGAATCAATTAGCATATTATAATAGATAACCATCTGTTTTGATGGCACTGTTTGTCACAGACAGTCAAAGGCCACCACACATGCATAGACTGGAAAATGAAAAACAGAATGGATCTACGAAATCTCGGTTCTACTTGATGTCCTGAAGAATGTTAAGGTAGAACATTTAACTTTGACTGTGTTTAAACCTCCTCAGATAAAGTCCTAGATAAAGTAAACCGTGAATGCAACCTGATGAGAACAATGATGAAATGGTCTAGAAAAGCGCAACCAAAAAACAATAAGGAGGGCCAAGTTCATATTGATTAGTAAGCTAGCAGTTTTCATTCTATGAAATTCACGTAGAGGCTTATTCATAAATGTATTTGTCGTAAGGGTAATTTATTTTTGCTGTGGGACATTCTTTCCTCCGGACAAGGTATTTGGAAGGGTACATGAAGGGATGAGATGTATTTCTGATAGGTCGCACAAGATAATAAGGACTAATTGTGTACAGCAAAGAAGCTAGGTTCAGACGTAATATACCATGATTGGAAGTCTGCCATCCAAGGTATAATAAAACCTACAATACAGTGACACTTCAAGTTATCCTTCTGTAAAAGACTGTATTCAACAAAGAACACCAATGGAAGTGTATTAGTGCAAGGTGAAGTCCACTATAATTGAAGAAGTGGCAAGTTCAAGAGGGTTCAGAGACAAAAAGATCATTTTAACGTGCCTAGTCAAATTAAGTTGCTAATCTTGAAAACCATTTTGAAGCCAACTGTAGAGAACCTGGGGAGCTCGTCTATAACAAGGGTGTCATAGAGGGCTAGGTGTATTAAGTTCAAGGAAAATATATTTCATCATTGACAGTGCCGATGAAGCAAGAACTATTTGTTTAAGATTTTAAGACACATTATACTCTGTTCTTAACATCTCGACAATCAACAATAGCTTTAATATTTTTTCCATTTTGTGTGAAAACCACTACACTATTCTGTGACAACATGCTTGGTGCAATTTATTTTTATTTCCAATGTCATCTACTTACAAGCTCTATATCCATTAGGTTAATCCTAAACTAAAATGAAATCAAAATAATGTTGGTTTTATTTTCCTGAAAAAATAACCAACTTTTTCTTATTGAGTCTGTTGATATTGAACATACTTTAGTCAATAAAGGTGGAGCAATGGGGTTAATATTTTCATTCGTAACTGTTACTTTGCGGAAAGGTTATTAGCAAAATTTCTCTTTCCAGAAATGTTACTTTTAAAACTCACCCAACTTTCCCAAAGCCTTCATCAGCTTAACCATTTTTCTTTCAAACATATTTCCTGACTGTGATTTGCAGAAACCCTAGCTTGGAAAATATCTAAGTGCAATCAATGCCAGAAAGAGCACATGCAAAGACATATTAATGCAGATGTATAGTACACGCTTTTTCTATTTCCCACAAATACGTCCGAGGGGGGCAAGCAGAGTTTAGTTTCACCTCAAATACAGGTGGAAGTGAAATGATCCAAAAGGCAAAAGGCAAAAAGGCAACAAACAGTGGATTCTTTTAAATTTAATTTACACAAAAACCGTTGAATCTATTGAAATATGCCAAAGGAAAAGTTGTCGTTTATTCAATTTTCTATGAATATAGCCATAAATCAAGAACCTTCAATAAATAATTCAGCCAGGCGATGATAAATTGTTTTGATAAAAGTATTTCTATCTAGAAAACTATAAACTTTTCAACACTTTGATATTAGACTTTCTTGTTGTTCACAACATGAGAAATTTGCTGTTAAAGTCTGACGGATCATTTCACTTCCATCCTGTATGTTACATATCCTTCCATATTCCCATTATTCTGTAGACGAAAAGGCTTTGAGCTGCATCGGCTTCATTATGTGATAGCCTAGGCAGTGGTCTGCAAATCCTACGACCACAAATCCCCGCTTCCCCAGGGAAATTTCACGTTTAATGATGTGACTGATTTTTCTGTGTACACTGAATACTTATCTGCTCATAATGACCTCACATAGTCCAATGGATATCTAGTTGCTAAATGCCACATTCAAAGGTTGTTTAAAATATAAGCCTTTATTTAATTCTGATTCACCTTCCTCAGGTTGATATAGGTACCTGTATTCTCAATTTATTGCCTTCCAGAGACTTAACTTGAATGTGAGACAAGTACTTTTTTGGAAATTATCCACAGATAGTTAATATTAACATTTTGCGTTTTAGTCTGTTTTGCAAAGAGAAATTTATCATTATGAAAGTACACGCAATTTAATAATATTATTTACAATTTAGCAAAATGGAATTAATTGTTTTCAAGAAAATATTTACGGTAAAGTATCTGAGGATAATATAAATAAAACGTTGTAAAATATAACATACCAAAACCAATGATCAAACGCTAAATTACATTGGACAACAAATTTTGAGTTTCTGTTTGTGAAATGAATGAAACCTTGACTTTCTTAAGAATTACATTATGCTGAAAACGAATATGATAACAAGAATGCTAGATTGGTTCTAGTTTGAGAATAATATTGAGGAAAAGTACGGTTGTGATTTTTTCAATAAAAATCTGTCTGTCTTGTAACACACCTTCATGATGGCTTACCTTTACTAAATATAGGTCGCGGGTTCAAACCCGGTCCAGGCCGATGGTTTTTAAGTGTGCTTAAAAACGACAGCTCCATGTCAGTAGATTTACTGGCATGTAAAAGAACTCCTGCGGGACGAAATTCCGGCACACCGGCGACGCTGATGTGATCCTGGCAATTGACAGCGTCGTTAAACAACAAAATAATTTTTAATTTTTTTTTACTAAATATGCGTTTTATTTGCTTCCCTCTTGTAGTCGACTTCAGGAGCATCCCGATGATTATCCAGCAGTAGTCATCAAGCATTCTTACTCTCCACTTTCCCTGGTAACGCTTTTCCATCAATTATATTTGTTGGTGGAAACGTTCGCCATGTCCATCGCTTGTTTCCCCACAACTTTCGGGAAAACAATTATTCAGATGGGAGTGTAAAAGGTGTAATTTAACGGGAATGTTGCAACCCGTTTTTTGATAAAATGACAGCAAATTTGTTAACAAGGTCCTCGTAGTTTCCACCTCGCTTGTTTCCCCAAAAAATGTTCACGGCTTCTCTGAAAGAAACCCATGGCTGTTTCTCAACATATTTAAAAGGTGTTAAAATATCTCATGTTGGAGAAGTTGATGAATCTGTGGGCCGACGAAAACTCCTTCCTTTAACTTGGCCGGTCTAATTCTATGAAATGTTTAACTAGGTATTTGAATGCCAGTTCATTTTTTCCAACTTTTTAACAAAGGTTTTGATGAGACCAAGTTTTATATGTACTGCGGGGGTTAAAGTATTCCCAGATTCCACCAGAGGTTCATGTTTAACATTTACTTTTCCAGTGCACATACCTTGACTTAAATGTCATTCCTTTTTTACGAAATGAAAAGTTCTATCTCTACTGTCCAATTCACATACGAAACAACAGTGTTTAGTGTAGCCTAGTTGGAGTCCATGTAATATTGCAATTACTTTGAAGTCTGCACCTATTTTCCATTTGTACGTGGCATAATGAAATGAATCAAGGAATTTCAGGCTATAGTAGGATTCCTTCGTATGCACCGAATAAACAATAGGAATTGACGGCAACTGGTTGTCATTATGGAGTAATAGAGCGTTAAGAAGCATCGATAATAATTTTGAAGCATCTATAAACAACCGCCACTCAGAGATGTGATGCATGTTCACAGCACTCTATAAGCCACTAACATCACTGCAGTAAATTACACAGTAAATTACCTTTCTCAGAAAAATATTTCTCAAGATGTTTCTGACGGTCACGAAAAAAACGTCACTCACATTTTCGGCAAGATAGCTTCACCGTTGCAATTTGGAGGTTAACAGCTCTACCTTGGCTTTAGAAAGTTCCAGGTCTCTGACTAAATCACTTAATTCACTCTGGCTATTTTGTGATGTTCAGATTTAACATCAGGTGCAAAGGCAGGATCTGTAGATATGGATGGTTGTGGATCACAAGGCTCGTCTGCTGAGTCTATGGAAAAGGCTAAAGGGTACAGTACGGAGGGATACACCTCGATCACGTCGACCTACACAGGTCTAATGTGGCTACCACCCCCAGGAGGCAGGGATGAATGAGGGAACCGAAGGGGTGTTATCAGACTCGCAGCTAGACAGGCCCACTAGAGACGTGTGGAAGTCCCTAACCAGTGCTGAGATATCTTCATCCCGGCGCAAGGCCCCGCCAAGCAGCCAGCATCACACCGCAGGTCCGAGTCAGTATCGCACGAAGCGTCCCTTCCACCCCCTCGACGGAGGACAAGGGCCAACAGACGCCACCCAGCACCGAGAACAGCAGTTACCATGCGCAGTCATCCACGCCATCTGCCCGACACTGCCCACACTATATCTCTGGAACTGCACCACCTGAAAGATGATAAGGAAATGGAATGAAAGGAAATGACGGAAAGGTAACCGTGATATGAAATAACGCACCCCAGCAATCGCCTAAGTGACATGGGGAAACTAAGGAAAAACCCATATCAGAGTACGCGGCCACAGGGATCGAACCCGCGAACTCCTGAATGCGGGCCACAAACATTACCGCCTGAGCCATCCCGCTCGGTGAGACTAAGGAATGCCATTCAGGGGTGTTGGAATAGGACTGTGGTGTACAAAATGAGTACCAGAGTGTATAATGGGAAATACAAAGTCTTCTTTCTATAACGCGTCATCCCTTGGCGTGGTGGAACCGTAAAGAATAGACAATCGTCAGTATGATTTGCTGATTCCAGTCAAATAACTAGAATAGCAAAAGGCATCGAAGGTCTTCTGTGACTCAACCAATCCAGAGGATTTTTATAACAAGTCTTACAACAAATATGTGGAGCCCAACTCTTATCTCGGTCTCCTAATTTGCAGAATTCACCAAAATAAAGTTTGCAAGCTGTTTTTAATACAGGAGCGACATTTTTCCGCCGCACAGCTAACACCATTTTTCCACCAATGTAACAGAAACTGTTGGGATCATTTATCCACTTACATGGCCTCGTTAACAACAATTAAAATATTAAATCAATTTTACAGCACGTCACAAACGTTGGTGTAGCGTTTTAAGACGAAGTGTTTACTTGAGCTGTAATACTGTTAGTAAATCGCATCTGCACTCCGAAACACTTCTCAGCCACTGAAGCGATCGATTGTAAATGAGTTCTTGTTTTGTCTTTTATAAACAGACATATATGTTAGTCACTATAACAAACCTAAGATAAGACCAGCTCATCCTTTTAAGCCTGTTTATTCATCCTCTAGATCCCTCCACATTTTTATTTAGTTACAACTTTTTGTCATCAGTACTGTGCCATGCTATAAAAATAAGAAGTAACTGGCAAATTTCAGTAACATTTTCGTCATTAGGGTTGCTCAGCTAACTAAAATTTGTATATACTACTCATGTCGCAATTTTGCTGCTGATCCGTGTTATTAAATCGACGTTAGCAATCGCAAAAGTCTGTTTATTATATATGCTAAAAATGTTAAAATATGTCGCAAAATGTCAAATATTTGGTAAAAATGTTAAAATATTTAACTTAAATTCACAGAAATTGGAGAAAATTATTAAGTTATTATTGTTAGAGGCACCCGCCACCCGCAAATGGATCGCAGCTCCAAGCATGTTCCCTTAATCTTGTAGTGGACAACAAAGGTCTTGTGCAAATGTTCCGTCACGATTGTGTCTAAATAGTGCTTTATGCATATTTTGAAAATCACCTTCAACATCACGTATGTCAGATGTGCATATTTAAACAAAGGGATGTCACTAGAGTTGTAACATTACCGTAGGCCACGTAGACTGTCAAAACAAGTGTAGAACACGGTAGCTTCCATGGTAGAATTGGTCAGTTAAGAAATACCTGCATTACCTGTACGTTAGGTGTGTTGCATACCTATCGGGCGATACCTCATATCAATCGCGTTCTTCACGTTTCTTGATTGTTTTACTAGACGCCTCTGGAACTTTGAACCTTCTCGAAACTAAGATAAGGCATATAAAGGCCCGCTTAACCTACGGAACATTAGTATCTTCAAAAGCATTTGAAAGCTCCCCTAAGTACACTAGAGTTCAGATCGAAGACACTGATAGTAATCACGAGTCATTAAAATTGTATGTCTTAATTCATTGAATTTTGTATTACGTTTCTTTCCCTGCTAATACTACCAATACTGACATCTACTACGTGATTTATGTACTGTGCAAAAAGTGCCGAAGGGTTCAGTATTTTAAATAGAACGCAGTTCTAAATGTGACTGACATTCACACATTCTAAATCACCTACTTCTTTACCTTCCATAATTTGAGCCACTCTACACAGTTTCTGAAAACCATTGTTTCCCTCAATCAAAATGTTAAGTTTGTCTTTTAGCACTTTGAGCCCTGGTAATTAATTAATTTTCATTTCAACGGCCCTCTCCTCTTTATGTCTTTCACTCAACAGATTTGTTGAGGTTTCTAGTTTTTGTATGGAATCACACAACGAGTTTAGATTTATAGAAATGAACGCATAATCATTTTTGGCCCTATTTCTATAAAGCCTGGACTATTTCCAACTCATTTACAAAAAATGTAAAACATTTAAAATTTGTCCCATAGCACAAAACTGCGGTTAGCCAAGTATCCCAGCGCGT
This sequence comes from Tenodera sinensis, assembly GCA_030765045.1. NCBI lineage: Eukaryota > Metazoa > Arthropoda > Insecta > Mantodea > Mantidae > Tenodera > Tenodera sinensis. The sequence continues at coordinate 162,870,799 of CM060962.1, forward strand.
AACCATTGGCACAGGTGGGAGAGGAAGATTGGGATTTGTTTATCTGAAGACATCAATTCTCAGTGGTGAATTATAGTATGGTATGGTTTGGTTTGCTTTATCTCTAACGGTTTACCAGTTATGCAAAAGTCGTCCAGAGTAAATACGACTACAGGGGCTATAGCCAGAAAATTCAAGATATACATTTCATTTGTCATTAAAATATCTCAAACATATAACACTGTAATAAAAATCATTAGAGCCATTTTCAAGAAAATCAAAATTTTCGAAAAATGTTCCATGTAAAGCAGTTTAGGGTGGGGCTATTTTCTTCAAAATATTCGTGTCGCATCCTTGAAAGACATTAAACTTAAATACCAACTTTGGTTTATAACCGACTTTTCGTTTTTGAGTTATACTGTCCACAGACACGCACACAGACGGACAGACAGACAGACAGACACACACAAACACACACACATGGACCTTTTTCTAAAAATGCTTTTCTTGGATTCAGGGGTCTCAAAACATATATTTCCGGTGAAATCTCGGCATCGAATTTTTGGGTGGAATACAATACTTCCCCTACTTACCAGTAGAGAAACTATTAAATAGAATAAAAAAAACAAGAAAAAAACAATGCTGAGTAGTATAAAGGCTTTTAAAATCTCACACATCCTGCATCAAGAAAGATATTCTTACTTGACAATTATAATGAATAGCTTCTATTGGCACAGTTTTCTCTCTTTAGCAAATTGGATCTATAAGTAAGGGGTTAATAATAAGGAAGGAGCTGGATATCAAAAAGGGTAAATAGCTTATTTTTTTCTGGGAACATAAGTTACCAAGGTTTTGTGTTTTGTTTTTTTTAATTTTCATTGGGTGCAATAGTACAAGTGTAAAAAGTTTTGTCTAAATAGTAGGTACAGGTTGGTTTAAAAATAAAGGTAATGGTAGTTATGAAGATTGAATTGTAGCTGTTTTTGCAAGATATTGACATCTAAATATATATTTTCTCAAAATGATACCCCAAGCTCTTATTGAAGTGATGTTAAATGAAATCACCTGAAAATTTGGTGATATGAACACAATACGGAACACTCTTATAATCGAGTTTAAATGTTTTATAGCCATCCGTTTTACCTCTTTCGGTTGACAGCCATGAGAAATCTGCTATGTTTACAATAAAGGGTCAAATGGTGTGCTAAGATATAAATTTCAAATTAAACACAGTTGAAATTGAGCACCACATAAAACTTAATACCCCCTGTCCAAACATTTTATTTTAAATTTGTTATTTTATGTCGGTTTCGAAGAACGTTGCCTTTTCTGGTGAAAGATTTATAAATATTAGTTGGATTGTTTTTGATATTATAATATACACTCTATCATACACACGCACACACCCACACACAGTGAGATGGTCGCGTGACGGGAGGCGACGTACGTTAGTTTAGACGCATGGGATTTCTCAGGATGACTTTTTGGTTCGACTTTACCTCATGGTTGCATAAATCTTTGCTCTCAGGTATGGTATATAACACGACTTCTTCGTTTTTCTATTCCTTTATTTCCTGCCACGTTTCCTGCGTCAATCAAACCTCCCACACACGCAGCCTTACTTACCGTTCACCGCGAGCATTTTGGCCTATTTCCTAGCCAAAAAGTGTATTTGGTAACTTCTTAACCACGAGTATTTTTCAAAAATGTTTACGTTCCCTAACTTACATTTCTCCTCCCCTGCTTTCTCAAGTGACTCATACTTTCTTTCCCATTGGTCAATTCGTACGTTTCTCTATCACCCTACTCGTATCATAGCACTGAACTGTGTCTCGGGTTTTCGAGGAATAACTGTAAGCGTCCCCCTTTAGGCACTGTTATTGAGCACCATTTCAACTTAGCATTTTGTTTGTCCTTTGGCAAAGTTTTGACGGAAACTACCCTTCCGGTGCCTTTCCTTTTGTTCCGTCGCTTTCAATATTCTTGTCGTTACGAATGGTCGTTATTTTCTGGCTATGATTATCCTTGTTGCTGCTATCATTGCTGTTATCTCCAGTATTATAAGTTGGTTGCTACGCAGAATGCGCTACTTCAACAACATGCATACGTACATGCATGCGTGCCTAACTACCTGCCTAGCCATTTACCAAGCGACCCACCCACCCACCTACCTACCAACCTACCAACCTACCTACCTACAAACCTACCTACCTACCTACGAACCTACCTACCTACCTACCTACCTACCTACCTACGAACCTACCTACCTACCTACCTACCTACCTACCAACCTACCAACCTACCTACCTACAAACCTACCTACCTACCTACGAACCTACCTACCTACCTACCTACGAACCTACCTACCTACCTACCTACCTACGAACCTACCTACCTACCTACGAACCTACCTACCTACGAACCTACCTACCTACGAACCTACCTACCTACCTACCTACGAACCTACCTACCTACGAACCTACCTACCTACGAACCTACCTACCTACCTACCTACGAACCTACCTACGAACCTACCTACCTACCTACGAACCTACATACCTACCCACCTACCTACCCATCTACCTACCCACCTACCTACCCACCTACCTACCCACCTACCTACCTACCCACCTGCCTACCCACCTACCTACCCACCCACCCCACCCACCCACCTACCCACCTATCTACCCACCTACCTACCTACCCATCTACCTAACCACCTGTCTACCTACCCACCTAATTACCTAGCTACCTACCTACCCACCCTCCCGCCTACCTACCCACCCTCCCACCTACCTACCCATCCATCTACCTACCTACGTACCTACTTACCCACCCGCCTACCAACTCACCTACCTAACCACCCATTTGCATACCTACCCACCCACCTTAGCACACATTTGCATACCTAGCCACCTACCTGCCTACACAGCTGCCTACCTACCTACTTACCTACCCACATACTACCTGGATACCTACCTACCCACCCACCTACCTATCTACCCACCCATTTGCCTACCTACTCACCTATCTATCCATCCACCTACCTACTCACCTACCCACCTAGCTACCCATCTATCTACCCACCTACCTACCGAGTCACCCATCTACTGACCCACTTGCTCAGCGACCCACTCACCTACCCATCCACCTACCTACCTCCCTCCCTATTTCGCGCTGTCCTTCCGTCCGTCCGTGCATCCATCCTTCCGTCCATCCGTACGTCCGTCTATACATCCATCCGTCCACCCATCCATCCATCCAGCTATACTCACAGACACAGACACACAGACAGGCAACCACAGACAGATACAGACGCACGTACAAACGGACACAGACAGACAGGCCGATACAGACACACACGCACAGAGACACAGACAACTCACGCCCGCACACACGCCGAAATGCAGACGCAGACACGGACACGAACACAGACGTGGACATACATGTAGACACTCGCACTCACTCACAGACGCGGACACACATGTACACACACACACACACACACACACACAGACGCACACACTAGGATGCAGACACATTCTTAGACAGACACAGATGCAATAACAGATACAGACACACACAGACTTAGACACACAAATACACAGCCACACACAGATACAAACAGACATATAAACACACAGAGGCACAGCCACGCACACAGAGACAGACATACAGACATGCTCTGCTCTGATCCATATGATTAAGCATCTCTCAGAGGAATACAACAGATCAGTACCAGTAAGAGACTGGGTTCACCCAGCCGAGAGAGTATACATAAATGACATCGACAAGAGCGCAGGCTACCTCAATGAAGTTTACACTGACGGCAGCAAAATGGATCAAGGGGCTAGTTCTGGCATACTTGTCACCAGAGACGGAGAAATTACGCACCGACTGAAATTCAAGCTCCAAGGTAGATCATCAAACAATCAGGCAGAACAGGTAGCAATATTAAATCATTAGAACAATTAATCAAATCACGTATGTTGAATGCAAAACAGTTGCTGTCTACTCAGACAGAGACAGCAGAATAACAACAGACTCGCTAAAGAACCCACAAAATCATAGTTTCCTAATAGAGCAAATCAGGAATCAACTAAAACTACTTGAGCTAGATAGGTGGAAAAGGCATGTGGGATGGGTGAAGGGATATGCTGGTATTCTAGGAAATGAGATGGCGGACAGACTGGCAAAAGAAGCAATCAAAACAGGAGCTGAAGTAGCTTACCAGAAAATACCCATAGCAATGCTACGAAAAGAAATCAGAGACCGACATATCTCCCACTGGCCAAAAGAATGGTAGACTTCACACACAGCAAAGAAATCTCGACCCTAACTCCCGGATATGATAACATGACTTAAGAGGACTGTACAAATTTCACCCAACTTAACTACCATGATAACTGGACATACTAAACCGAAAAGCTACTTCAGGCGGTTCAGAATGATAGAAGACCCAACATGTCGGTACAACGAAGGTGAAGAAACAACAGACCATGTATTACTACAGTGTAAAAACTTCGAGAAACAAAGAAAAGAACTCACAAATGGTGTCACAAACCTGACTCCAGCAAAACATAAACTAGTAGAAAATTACTTAAATAGTTTTCTAAATTTGTAAATTCGTTAACATTCGATGACGTATAACATCAAATTATGTAATTATTATATATTATGTGTTGTGTGACGTGTATTCTCCTAGCATGTAGTGTTCTGCACAGAGCATACTGTTAATAAATTTAATAAAAGAGACACACAGTCACGTGCAGTTAAGTTATTCTTTCTTTATAATGTAAGCTCAAATTATGTTGTAATTTAACACCATGATACTACTTTCTTCCGTTCTTCTATGCGGACTGTCTCCATTCTAGCAATAAATAAATGTTCGTGCTATCCTTGTGTATGTTAGTCTATTGCTTCTAGGGTACAAGGTACTTTCAGATCGACGACGGGCCCTTAAACCCAACACACTCACTCACTCACTTTCAGATCGTCCCTTATATCCACATTCCACCCATGGCGTAGTAAATTATATCCTGCAAACGGTCTTACACATTTTAAGTAATCTCCTTTTGTTCCCCTTTTTGTTGTGTAGCTGAAAATGCATGTTTTTAATCCATATAACAATATTAGCAGTAACATCACTTTGTAAATCATAAATATAGTCTCCTTTCTTACTTTTTTATAGAGAGTTCCTTTTACTGTCCCAATTATACTTCTTGTAATGCCCTTCAGGAACCATTGGTGTCCCTGGGTGCTATTTTAGCTTTCAAGACTACACGTCAGTCTGACGTCTGCTATTGCTACACTACCAAAGTTGCCACGTAGTTTCTACTGCCTTCAACTCAGTCAAGTTAGTCAACGGTAACTTTTAGAAATGTTATAATCATATAACATTGTAACTTAACCTAGATGGAATCATTCTGGAAGTCCTGCAACCATCTAAAATTAATCCCCAATTACCTACTACAGCCCATTTTCTGAAGAATAGCCTGAATTGTAATATTCACCTCAACATCAACTTGCACCAGAGTTAGCTAGTACAATATATTTTTCAGCGTTACTTCATTCGGTGATTTGTATACCTACCAATAAAAGTATTCATAAAATAGTTAATTCGCAAGTACCACTTAGATTTCACACTCTCAGAACCTAATTTTTATATTTTATGGTTACACTTACTATTTATACACATCCACTTTCAGCTTAATGTTTACTCTGTAACTAACTTTGAATTATATGAATTTACCACTGAGAGGAACGTCGCATTTTGACTCAGCATTTCGGACACCTCCCTTCTACATACTGGAACTCTGTACACAGTAATAGCTATATGCCATACTTGAAGTTGAATCCAAGAAGAGGGTCGATGAAGTATCATTTTCTGTGCAGTGTCCTCAGTAGTCCATTGGTGCATAACAAAGCAGGAACGTACACTAGCGATACAGAGTAGCTTGCATAAAAACAAAGTATCAATGTGTAAATTTCCAGTTTACAAACACTCATCGGGGGCAAGAGTGGGGGTGGGAGTAGGGGTGTGGTGGGGTGGGTGGGTGAATGGGTAGGTACGCAGGTAGGGATTCATGTACTGTATATTCAAGAGTAATAATGCCACAGCTCCTTAAAGTTTGCCTTCGGTAATGCTGATCTTTTTAACACTTATGCTTCACTGATCTTTATAAACATTCTTCTAAAATACGAGGTACAAGTATAATTGCATTTAAGGACTTTACTTCAATGCTCCGCACTCACAAAGTGAGTGAGTGGTGATGTTTAAGGGCCCATTGATAACTAGGTCATTAGGGCCCGACTCACAAAATGAAGGCCCAAACAATTTTATTACGATGTTCCCATTGAATGTCCTGTTGACCTTTCAACTGATTAAGTTGCTCTCCTCTATCATATGCACTTCGATAATCGCATTAAAAAGGTAAAAAATGCAAAGGGGAGTTGCAACAGCAAATTGCCAGGAAATGAAAAACGTCGGCTCCGGTATGGTAAAAGGAAAACAAAACAAAAAAGTAAATAGAAAATCGCTTGTTATCGATCGGCAGGTAGCAATGCAGATAAATTGTCCTTCTGTCACAGCGGAGCACGGTTGACAGAGACCAAATGGATGTGTGACAACGTGGCATACGAATATTCTCCATGAAACTTCCGAAGGGGCATTTGTCAAAGGTACAGAAGTCACAGGATATATTTTTCTGTCACCAAGCCTAGGAATTATACAATCCACAAATTCATTAAGTATATACGAACGTATTCTAATTTCAACGGGTGTACTTTATATGGAAGGAAAATTACACCTGAATTAAAACAATTTGCATTTAAAGGAGTGCTAATTTGAAATGTTTACCTATTATATTCCTCACTTTTCTTTGTTATTTTCTTAACATTTTACCAATGTTTACTTTATCTACTACTACTCAGAGTAAACATGGATCCTACCTAAAAATTCGATGCAGAGATTTCACAGGAGATATATGTTTTGACACTCACGGAATCACAAACGAAGCATTTTTAGAAAAAGGTGCGTGTGTGTATGTGTGCGCGCGTTTGTGTGTGTGTGTATGTGTGTGTGCGTGTGACAGAGAGAGAGAGAGCACTCAAAAATTATAATTCGATTAAGTACTCAACTTGGTATTGCAAGTTCAGCGCCTTCCATTGATGCCATACGAAAATTTTCAGGGAATATGAGAGATACGGAGGGGGTTCGACACTGAAGCTAAGCTTATTGTACCTATGCCCCCAAGGGGTCACCCCGGAGAGGAAGAATTAGGTGAGAGGAGACACCGGGTGGTCATATCCAGATTACCGCTGCAGACATTGACGGAGATCCCCAAGGCTTACCAGGTTTGGTGACACCTCGAGGTCTTTAGGTCCCTCGGGGCCCTCCAAGGGGACCTGGAAGGGTTCACGGCCCCCATATACCACTCCCCTTCCTTGATCCCTAGGACAACGAGGGACGGAAAGAGCTCCGGCACGCATATCATCCCTACCAATCTGCATCTTCGTTAGCCTTCGCTAACAATTGCAACGCTGAAAGAATCAACGGGATGAACGATGCATGAAATGATTAATGAAGCGAAATGGAAGGACAGGATATTCGGGAAACGTAATTATCTTTCCCAGCATTCGCCTAGCTATAAAACTATAAAACCTATTATGTATAACATATTTTAAATGTATTACATCACTAAATCAATCCTCCGTCACGTTTGGGTGTGAACTTGAAGAGCAGTATTTTCAAATGTCTATCAACGAGAACGCATATTATTATATAACTTTAATCGTTTCACCTTTGTTTGTCGTTAATAAAAATAACTTAAGGATCTTACCATCCACATTGAGCACTGTGATACCCATGTTTGTTCTAGACAATGTTCTTTTTCTAAATAAATGTAAACGAACATCCAAAAACAAAAGCAAAGTATTAAACCTTTGTTAATAGTGCTACGAACTTTCCACCTTCCAAGGAAATTTGCTGCCAACTTAATGACAGAATGTAGCTCAATATAACAAGAATAGAGGGGAGACTAACCGATCCAGAAATGGCCGAAGTCGTTGCGTGGTTGTGCATAGGGATTGAGAGTACTGAGTGTCGGTGGCTCAAACCTCACCTCCTGCACACTTACTTTCTGAAATGGAAAGTTAACCAGCGACTTGAGTTCTCCAGAGCTTTTTACCAGGAATGCAGAATCAGGATAAAGGCACACGTCTAGAAATTGAGTGAACGGGCACATGGCAACATTGTGTAGTACTTGGAAATAAGCGAAATGACATGTCAGGTCCAAAGGTTGCTTCAGGCTGAGGTAATCTACAACTGAATTGCATTCTGTCTAATACATCATTAACTATTTAATCACTGGCATCAAGTACTTTTAACTATCTATTTTGTGATCATTGATACCCCATTTTCTTTCGTATGGTATGTGATACACTAAATAGGTTTTGAGTGTTATTCTCACATAGTGTGATACTTGTGTCGTATTACTGCATAAAAAGTATAAACTAATGTAATCATGCCAAGGAATTTAATTTTCTAATTACTGCATGTATTACTGCATAAAAAGTATAAATTAATGTAATCATGCCAAGGAATTTAATTTTCTAAAATAATTATTTTATTTTGTGTCTAAAACATTTTATTTTTCGTGTATTTTTAACACGAACAAGATATAGTGCTTTCTTATATCCATTGTAAGCTAACCAGCATTGATAGTACACGAGGAAGTAAATTCTTCAATATGTTAGTAACCGTCGATATTTATAGAAAATTGCCTTTGAATGTGGGTTACTTAAAGGAAAATATTAGATACTAATTTTGATGTCGAATCGTCCCTCCTCCTTACCACTCTCCTATGCGGAAAGCTGCTTTCTGGTGTCTTCTGCTCCGGCTGCTCTGGCACGTGATCTTAACATCAGGGTATGCGTGAGTGTTTGCGAATAAAACCAGAACTTCGTTGAAACACTTTTATTCTCACCAAAATAAGAAAGCGTGAGATTTGCCGATCGCTATTAAATTAGTTGAGTCGTTACCGTGTCTTTACTAAGACAGAAGATTGTTAATATTAACTATAATGTGTCCTCACACTTGAGGATCCGGAATACAACTCCCGTAGCTGAGATGCTCGCTCGGCGGTATGTGAGGCCCGTCGGATTCTGGAGGGCCACTGTAAACGACCCTTTCTCTCCGGGTTCACGCAGGCAAGTCCCTGTGCGTTATGACGCTCTCTACACCTTTCACTTCCTAATTAGCAGCAGGGTTTCGAAGAAACGACCATCCCTTGTTTTCCGGCTCAACATCGGCGCTGAGCGATTTCCAGGAAAACCGGTATTACTGTGTATCAGGCTGACTACCTGGAATTTACCACTAATGACTTGCTTGTACCTTTTCGTGCCTTTTGACAATTTTAGTCACAACTAATATCCCAGATTCGTACATTTATACATGTAACAATTTTAACATTTTCTGATTATCTAATTCCGCCATGTGATGCAGTATTATATCCATATTTATGGCATTCACAATTTCGGCTTCAATTTGCAGAAAATTTATTGACAGTTGAAGTAGGCGTATTCCCTGTTGTCTACAGCGATTGTAATCAATATCTTCTAAAGCTTTCAGTTCTAAAATTTCAATCGTATTACAGCAATATGATAATATTCTATAATAGTATATTTGGCTCAGGTTATATAAATAACGATGTTCCCGTTAAAACAGAAAGAAAGGGGAGAAAAAATTTTGCGGTGGGCGGGATTCGATCCACTTTCACAGGAGCTCTTTGGGTACGCGTTAAAGCGTTTTAACGCTCTCGGCTAACACTAAACACAGGATTTGAGTGTGGATTATAAGCTTACTTTGGTAAGCAAAGAGCTCAACACTGACATCGTTTTTAACTTCTGTTCCGCTATTTAATCACAACCCTATTGTAACATACTTTCTGCAATTGAATTTGCAATATTTACGCTTTAATTTAGAGTGATTGCTGAAATATCGCTTTTTAATGTTGGGAGGTGAGGCAATGGCTGCCATCCCCTCTGTACAGCAAGGGAAGCATACATATATGACTGATTTCATTCTCATACCATCTGTTTAGGTACGCCTGAGAACTAGATGATCCTTCACGCAGGTCTCACTGAAGGTGGGTATTTACTTTTGTGAAAGATAGTACATAATAGGCAGAGAAGGTAATGCTTTCCACCCCAAAAATTCGATACCACATTTCAATGCAAATACGTGTTTTGAGGTACCCTAGTTACAAAAAAGCATTTTTACACAAATGTGTGTGTGTATGGGTGTCGGCTAAATACCAATCTCGTCTTTAGATTTCTCTAAAGTGGCACTAACAAGTTTGATTCAAATACCATGTTTGAGATATATACATGACAAGTAAAATGTGAAATTTGAATTTTCCGGAATAGCCTCTGAAGTCCTCATCATTCTGAATGAAGTCCTTGAAGTTTGACCTTGAACCCCCTAATGATAATACCACCATTCGACTTGGTCCTGTGCTTTCCTTCTCCATATTCTCAGATCCAGTGCCCTCAGATCTTCTTCCACATCATCAATTCATCTGAGCTTTGGGCGTCCTCTTCTCCTCTTATTATCCATCCTTGAATTTAGTGTGGCTTTAGAGATCCTTGTGTCCTCCATTCTTATCAAATGGACCAGCCATTGAAGCCTTCTGATATTTATACCATTCACTATATCCAAATCTTTATATTGCTCTGCTATTTCATTATTTGTTCTTATTCCACCATCACATACTGGACCATAAATCTTCCTTAACATCTTCCTTTCCCATGTTACCAATATTGTTTTTGCTCTCTCTGTTAGCACCCAAGTTTCACTTCCATATGTTACATTAGGCTTATCACCTTATACAGCCTTATTTTAACTTTCTTCCCAATATACCTGACTTTCATTATATTACTGAGACCATGGAGACCGGTTACGTTTTGCTCTTCTCTCTCTAATTTATTCCAATCTGTCACTACCCTTATTCATCATTGATCCTAAATAATTAAATGAATTGACTTTTTCATATATTTCTCCATTTAGTATTATTTCTATTATTTATATTTGCCATGTATTTGCTTTTATTATAATTTATGTGCAGTCCTGCTGAAGTAATCTCTGTCTGTAATTCGCTTAGAGTCTCATTTAAGGCATTTATATTTCTGGCTAAAGGTACTTCATCATCAGCATAAGCTAGATACCTATTGCCTAGTATGATTAAAGATTGTTCCTCCAGGATTTATTTCAACTTTCCTTACTATCTTCTCTAACCCAATATTAAATAATAGCGTAGACAAGGAATCCCCTTGCCTTATTCCTGCACTAAAACACATGTCGTTAAAGCACACAATTTATATCAAATAAATAGTTTTTTTCTAGATAACCACCTTAAATATAATACTTTTTACTGTCTTTCAAATACTTTTCTCAAATCTGAAGTCATTATTTTATGTTCTGACGTTGAAAAAGCAACCAGCTCCCAAAATATTGAACTGTCGCTTAAGCCTACTGTATTCTCTTATTGCCATTGTAACTATAAGCAAACATGTAACAACAGAATTTCTACAAATATTCACCTAGATTGTCATGTGAATGTAACATCACATGTTTACTTTCCCTACACTGTACACAGCAAGTAGATAAGGCATTGCACTCCACCCAAAAATTGGATAGGTAGCGAGATTTCAACGTTGCAAGGTACCCTCCACCCCAAGAAACAGTTTTAGAAAAATATCCGTGTATTTTAGAGTGTGTGTGTACGTGTGTGTGTGTGTGTGTGTGTGTGTGTGTGTGTGTGTGTGTGTGTGTGTGTGTGTGTGTATGTGTGTGTGTGAACAACGGCTGAACAACAAATTCAGCAATAAGTTCAGCATCTTCCAAGGATGCAACGTGAAGATAAATAAGTAAATCCCCTCACCCCAAACGAGTGCTTACTAAAAAAAAATGAAATGTTTGATTTTTTCAAATGGCTCTAAGCGTTTTGATTAAAATATCCTGCGCTTAAAATGTTTATATGGTAAATAAAATGTATAGCTTGAAGTTTCTGGGAATAACCGCTGAAGTCTTCATTCTGGATGACCTTTGCATAACTAGTAAACCGTAAAGGATAGACAATATCTTACTCCACAAAAAATGTACAACTCGTTAAAACATACGATTTCCGGAGAAATACCTTTATGTTGAGCCGTCTTCGAGGTATTCCTTGTTATTGGTTTGAATTTTCGAATACACTTCTTTCAAATAGGACGTAGTTATTCATCTTACGTCCTTGCCATGCAAAGAAAATGTAAGATCAAAGCCATCGCATAGCGATCAGCTCTTAAAACACTTGACTAATGATTATGCCTAGAGTATTGTCCTATTCCCATTGTAGTCAAATAATGTAACTCTAGAAAGAGCTGGATCAGTACCTGCTGAGTAATGTATAGTTCATATTACAAGAAATAAAATCACTACATCAACTGTCCAATAAAATTTATATGAACCATAGTGTATATCCTGTCCAATATACAAATAAATATAAATGAAAAATATGGAAGTCTGTGAAGTAGTACGTAACAGAACCATTTCTTCAAACATTTATTTCAATCAACATGAAGTAGATAAAAAATTAACGTTTTAAAGAATATTTTGTACAACAGTGAGCAGAGAAGCCCATGCTTGTGCACATATCACATATTCTAACACTTCTATAACGGAAATAAAAAATCTGATGTGTTGCACTCACATGAGTTTCTCTGCTCTTGTACTAACCACTCTAACAAACTCTTATTCCTATATCTCCATGTTAGTTAAGATAAACATTTGTACAAATTATCTTATTGCTTATGTCCTTGTAGATGCAAGGGAGATATTAAAATACAGAAGGCTTTGTGCGACAGTAAAATCTTTTTGACCTTTGAGATTCCGTTCTCTTTGCACGATTAACATATAAAAAATGAACAACGTTGTTGCATTTCGCTAAAGTTCTAAGTTTTCCGAAACTCACACACATAACAAGGAATATCTCCGAAATGGTTCACCCTACAAGAAAATTTATTGAGACATAAATTGTGTATTTTACCAAGATCTACGTTTTTTGTAGAGTATGATTTGGTCTATCTCTAACGGTTTACCAGTTATGCAAAAGTCGTCCAGAGTAAATACGACTACAGGGGCTATAGCCAGAAAATTCAAGATATACATTTTGTCATACAAATATCTCAAACATATGGCATTTTAATCAAAATCGTTAGAGTCATTTTCAAGAAAATCAAAATTTTCCATGTAAAGGGTAGTTTAGGGTGGGGCTACTTTATTCAAAATCTTCGTGTCACATCCTTGAACGACAAAACCTAAATACCAACTTTGGTTTTTAACCGACTTTTCGTTTTTGAGTTATGCTGTCCACAGACTGACAGACTGACAGACTGACACACAGACTGACACACAGACACACACACGGACCTTTTTCTAAAAATGCTTTTTTTGGATTCAGGGGGCCTTAAAACATATATTTCCGGTGAAATCTCGACATCGAATTTTTGGTTGGAATACAATACTTCCCCTACTTACCAGTAGAGAAAGTAAAAATGAAGCGGCCATGTTGAAAGATGGCTTACACAGAAAGGTGAAACTTACGCAAAGTATGTTCCCTTCCTCAACAAAAAAGGTTTCATTGTTGAAAAAATGCCCAGAATAGTCAAAAGTTTTACTGAATTGTTGGAATTTCAGTACACGATTTAACAAACATATTCCGCAACTCTCTTTCATTTAAAAGAGGAGGCAAATTTTCTCCCCCATCAGCAGATCATTTACTATATCAAGCTGTTTATGGTGGTTAAGTGTTTTGAAGAGCTCATTTAAAGAAACAGTTGTGTAGAGTGCTTTAGAACAACAGGATCTGTTCAAGAGATCCGAAGTTCTATTCTCAAACACGGTGAATTACCTGGATAAGGTTTTTCCGGGGTTATCCCTTATCATAGATGAACGTACGGTTAATTCCAGCTTTATGGACTCCCGTTTTGTTTGAGCACCATCTCACCCATTTCATTAATTCATCATTCTGTATGTCCTGCGAGGGACCGAAGCCTAGGTTTTACTTTTTTTCTGTTTGCTTACATTAATCATTTTTATACCTCTTATTTGCAATAGTATGCAAAAAGTGGATGATATTGGTGATTGCGGCAAGATAGAAAGTTTCTCGTGTTAAAGACAGTAGGTAAGAACATTTTCCCGAGTGTCATATTAATATTATCCACTAGTTAGATACAACATTTATGCAACATTAGCATTATAAATTGCAGAATACAAATTATGAAGTATTTCGGCATCTATAGCTGACACGTGAGAACGCCATCATATATTCACAAATGGAATATTAACTTCTCTCCCTGCATTTAATTTCTTATTACATGGTAAAGTTATAGCGGTCACATGTATGCAGATGACGCAAGCTTTGATACAGCATCATTCTAAACTCTAATCTTAACTATTCTGTAATTGCTATAGGGGTTGCATCATTGCTGTTACTAGACGAATGTCATAAAGGAATTAATTATACACGATATTGAGTATAGTAGCAACTTATGTGTAATGGTAGGATTGCAGAAGTCAGACGGTAATGTTGATTATTTTATGTTGGTATAAAAATCCATATACCACAGTCCGAGATCTATTGCAACTCCAGGGCATCGCCACCGGAGATCACGGGTTCTCATTGTTAGCAGTTAATCACAGCTTTACCATTAAAAATTAGACCGATAAACTTTTAAACCATAGAAATGGCTGGTGTCTTTGCGACAGTAGAGCAGAATAGGGCATGCCGATGCACTCTTTGTGTTAATCGCAATGGGCGTGCGTTCCAACATTTACTTTGAATAGTAAAGCCCTGATTAACTGTAAACAATGAGATGTTTTTGCTTTGTTTATGTGTTCTGTGTTTGTTTATTTGATTAAGATTGTGTACCTTAGTAAGATAAATGCAATACTAATTTGCATTGTTGATTTTGCCGTAAATACTTAAACTGGGGGGAGGCAGTAATCTATGACATTAACTCGTCTAGCGCTTAAACGAAGCACCGCAGCAAATAACTTTGCTTAGCAAAAAGTGTTTAAAACAACGTTATCTATCAGCTCCCAAAGTTTGTCGGTCTAATTTTGGGACACCCTATACAGGTGAAATTTCTAGCTTCGGGACGTGAGTGGCAATACATTCTGAGGCAATCAATAGCTAAAGTGGTTTAGTAATGTGCAATCCATTGTTGGTAAGCAATAATTGCTTATGCATTGACTATATAAGGGAACAGTCCAATTACAATCTTTATTGCAACCACAGAGAGGAAACTGTCGGAAAGTGAGTGCCAATGTGGCGCCTTTCTGATGGCAGCATTATGAATTAACTGCTGTGGCGCCAAGCCAAGGGCTCTCAAACTTTCTGTTTACGTGAAAGACAACAGCTCATCAATTGGCAGTGGACCACATATAACTACAAAAGAAAGAGATACTGAAGCACAATATTAATAATTCGTTCCGTAAATCATTCACACATTTTAGTGAAAAGAGAATCGTTTTAGAACATTTTGAAGGGAACGCATTGCTTTTGTGTTGAGATGTGCATATTCGACAGTTTCCCAAGAATGTATTATTTCCTCTACTACGTATAGTAAAAGGGGGAGGTATTGTATTCCACCCAAGAATTCAATGTAAGTTGGAATTTAAGTTTAGCATCTTCAAGCATGCGATACGATTTTAAAGCAAATCCCCTCATCGTAAGCTACATATTCGATTTTCTCAAAAATGGAGCTAACAGTTTTGATTAAAATGCCATATGTTTCAACATATAGCATTTTAAGATATTTTCATGACACACGAAATATATATCTTGAATTTTATTGGAAAAGCCTTTGAACTCCCCATTCTGGATTACCTTTGCATAACTGATAAACCGTAAGGGATAAACAAAATATTTCTACATAAAAACGTAGATATCATTAAATGCAGATATTAAATGCGAGTAACTTTCTTTAGTGTAGAGTAAACCATTTCTGAGGTATACCTTGTTATTGCTTTAAATGTTGAAATCCTTATACTACACTTACCTTTTATCTTGAACTCTGAGATGGCGTTGTCGGAAACGAAACAGGACTTTTTCTTATCTTTCACTCATATATACTTTAAATTATGTTATAAAACGCCAAGATCAGTAGTTTCCAGATATTTATATACTTTTCAGTTTAAGCAACGACTGAAGTAAAAGGCTAAACATATGTCTCCTTTTATTATTCACAAGAGTTTGCTGTGTTGACGCTGGACATTTTTCAGGTATTTAGTACTTAACGTTACTGTTTGAGTTGGTTAAATACAAAAGTAAACCGGAGTGATAACGCGAGAGATCAGCGACAAAGGTAAAACGATACAGTGAAATGTATCACAAAAGTAAATACCCAACTTCAATGAGATTTGCGCGAAGAGTCACCTAATTCTCAGGCGTTCTTGTATATATGGTATGAGAATTAAATGTGTTATATGCTTCCCTTGCTGTACAGAGGGCAGCCATGGGCTCACATTGCAGTTTTGGAAAGCAATATTTCAGCAATCCTTTTATGTTAATGGGCAAATATTGAAAACTTAGCTTCTTATTCTGTTTCAGTTAAACTGCAGAGTAGATGTAAAAACAATCCCAGTGTTGGGTGCTAGGCTTACAAATGTAAGCTTAAGCAAGAACCCCTGGTTTTGCTGTGAGATGGCTGAACTGGCTCAAGCGTATTGCTGCAAGTCAGCAGAGGTGGTCTAAACCAAGATCGAATCATATTTACCGCGTCTTTTTTGTTTATTTGTTTTTAGTTTCTGTATTAAGCAATATCATTATTTGTATAAACTGTGCGTAATATAAAGTTATATAAATTAACAAAATTGTTATGATAAAGCTGCTCCTTTAGAGTAGCAAATTACATTGCTACATTTATTTCTCATAGCGTTATAATTTTTCTCACCGTCTTACTAACGCTACAGCTTGATTGAAATGTTACACCTGAGTACTTTATAAAATATTAATTACTATTGCTGAAAATAAAACAGGGAATGCATCTACTTTAACTCACAATCACTCATCCCCAAGTTAATAAAATTGTCCTTCAAATATCCACATTCAAAGGCATCTCCCCATAAACTTCGCAGACTATTTCCTGTTAAAACAATTACTTCGGACATGCACTGCTACTGATCAAATTAGCTTCAATGGATATATGGAAACTGCATATCTTCTTCGCGTTAGAACTTCTCGACAAGCAAGGCACAAGAAGCGAAAATAATTATTTTAAAATTCTTAGGAAACTCAGCCTAATTGTACTCCTTTATTGTTAATTGTGTAATAGTACGATGCAAATGCCATGCTAAGTGAGACGCACAGTACTTATTGAAAACAAATCATTGTAATATATTACATATTATAGGAAATTGTTAATAGTGTAAAATATGGTTTTAATTGACATGAAATGCATTGTTGTAAGATCTAGGTGCCAGTTAATCAAGTAATTATACATTAAACGGAACACAATGGAGCTATAGATTACTTCAACGTGAAGCAATCGTTTGGATCTAGTGGCGTTGCCATGGTTGTTTATTTTCAAGCACTACATCATGTTGCCATGTCACCATTAACTCAATTACTATAAGTGTGGCTTTGTCCTAGGTTTTCATTCCTGATAGAAAGATATAGAGAATTAAAGGCGTTTGTTAATTTTATATTTCAGAAAATACGCATGACGGAAGCGAGGATCGAACCGGGAGAAGTTAGCAGTTCGGAAATCTGCGGATACTGACCCTCACTTGGAGCACTTCCGCTCTATTCATATGGTATTAAGTTATATTCCTACTAACTCGGCAGCAAATTTCATTGCAACGCTTAAAGTTCGTAACACCGTTAAAAATAGTTTTAAAATTGTGCTTTTGTTTCTAGATATTCATTTACCTTTATTCAGAGGATTAAAAAGGAATATTTAATGAACAAAAATGAGTATCACAGTGTTCAGTGTGGAATATTAGTTTAAGTGCTTTTATTGACGACAGACAAGTACAAATGAAACGATTAAACCGATGTAGGTAATTGTCTCACATGTTCCCGTTCATGAAAATAAGGTGCTTCAGATTCAGCTTTGTACGTGACGGAGGACTGAATACGTGGCAGTTTACACGCAGTAGTGATATTCTAAAGTTAAGATGTGATGTATCTAACAGGCGTTATAGTTCAGCAATATTAACTTAATAGTCAAACCCTCCACCTTGTGTAGGAGAAAATGTCTGCTTTGAAAACTGTAGGTTAGACAAAGCACGGAGGGGTGGGGGGATCAGCACCTCGACCTGCAGATCTTATGTGTCTATGACCCTAACGGGATGCCTCCCAGAAGGGTGGGGTGAGATGGGACATACCAAGGATGGTCCTTAGGAGAGACAACAGCAGAAGGCAAGATCCCCAACAACTACAGATTTGTACTCCCCCGTGGCGGCTCGTACTCCGGCTCCTCTCCCGCTCTCCCTGATCCGGAAAACCAAGATTTACAGAGAACTGGAGGTTAAAATCGAATCTTGTTTGTAAGGAATCGGTAACCTTTTTTTTTTTCCTCAGATTTTCAATCACGTCTCAATATATTTATTTAGAGCACTCTTAATGAGTCTCTCGTCTTATTAGATCTGAGTTATTACTTGCTATACGTAATTATCAAAACAGAAAATAATTAGTACTATTATATCCAACAGAACACTTTAGGAAAAACAATTAACAGTATATATTCGTTTCAAACCGGTGTTTTGTGAATGAGAGTGATTAGTCATGTGCATTACACCAATGGGATAACATAAGTCAGTTCTGGAGCTATTAATATATAGACTTTAAGGCTCGTGAAAAATATAAGAGCATCTCGGTTAAGACAACTTCCGGTGACTTTCAGGAATTTTAATGAACATAACCTTTCAGGTGGCAAAGGTCCTCCTCGACATCGCTTACTAGTGTGTCTACAGGCAGCTCCCGGATGACTCGTCGTATGTCTCTGATCTTATTAAGGCTTAAGGTGAAGTGCGTTATGGTCATGCTTGTCAGGGCTAAAAGTAGGAGCTAGTCCTCCACATGCCTCGCCTGGAAGACGAAGCGACTCTCCCGTCTGCGACAGTACACAACCCCAATAGGGTCCCCATGACCTCCTTAAGGAAGCCCGCTGATCCGCGAAAGTCGTCAAAAATCACTGGCGGAATATGCCGCCTGACTGGCTACTGTTATGAGGTGGGAGTGCCGTTCGGCGACAGCTTGGGGGTCTTGCATTTTTGCAGTTGCTCCGGCGGCGGACCACCCCACGGAACTCAGCTTCGTCTACCTCTGATGAGCTAGCTGTATCATCATCATCCAGCATGGAAGGATCACATGAGACCAGAGTCCCATCTGAATCTGTAAACTCTGTGTCAGAATCGGCGCGTGAAAAGTCAGAGCCCTCAGAATCTTGAATTTGGCGTACCTGTGGAGAAGACTCGTGAGGAGCGCCCTAGTTGGTTGATTATTCAGCTGTTGCCAAGCCAAGCGCTTGGCGTTGCCATTGGGTTGGCGGTTTCGGCGACGCCGATTGTTGCCTTCCGAAGTAGGGGTCGCGGCTGGCTGGGCGTGAGCACCAATGCTGGTGCTGGGTACTGCTGCATCCTTATCCACAGACCTGAGCCTGGTTTCGTGAGGTTTGAATGGTGTTGGGGTGGTAGAGGGCTTGAGGATGGGCATTTTGCCCTGCTCCCGAAGGTGCAGCGTGTACAAGAAAACTAGTCAGACCTCTTACCTTCAGCAGCGGGTGCTACGAAGCTTAACCAACGGCAGGCCGGACATCCTAGGTATGCGCATTTTTTATTCCGCCCAAGGACGTTGGCTATGACCTTGTTGGTCAGTTGCTACTGTTCTAGGTGGAGCTCAGTGTGGATGGCTGGATTGATAAGGTTGTTATTTGCTCTATTTCTACTTCCAGCAAGAAGTGGAAACCTCAGTTAGTAGGTCTCTGTAGCAAGCCAGCTAGCGTGGAGATTAATGTCCCCAATCAGGATGTGGAATATAAGCGTGAATCAGGAGGAAGCTGCAGAGCGTTCACTTCTCTACCTCTACTCTCCCTGGCGTCCAATGACGAATTGGCCTCCCTCGTAGCATCGAGTACCTCCACGTCTTAGGAGGGGGAAGCTCTAGTGGGGTCTAGTGCCACGTCCGCCTCTAACTATTCATCCGTAGTTGAAATTGGTTAAGGGTGGCGGATCTCTTTGAACCAGCTGTCCTATCTGCGGCCGTGGTAAAAGTGATGTGTGTTGTCTAAACTAATGTAATGCTAAGAGGTGTTCAGATCTGTAAATTTTATATCACGCATTCTGAGGAGTCTAGTTGGGTACTGACTACAAATGGGCAAGATACCTTTGGATTAAGGAAAGTGAATGAGTGAAATACGATCTTCATCCTCGCAGAGGCAATGCCGCATGTTGTTAAGGAAACGGGTCATTATGCTTTCGAAACACTGGAGCTCCTTGCATTGTACGTTCGCCGAGTCATTAGCCACAATGCCATGGGCTTCTCTCTGTCTAAAGTTTCTTCTTTATTAATAGGATCAGTTCAGTTACAAAATAATAGTTATTCCAAAGTAACTCATGAAGGTCATTAATTCAGTACAATGTGTTTGTTGGCAGTCGTTGAAGGAGTTCTCGGTTTCATACTCATCAGTGTTCATTAAGAGTTTTGTACACAGAGGGACTTAACATTAACGTACGTGCTATGGCTGACGGTGGGTGTATAAATGCAAAGTTCAACACTAGGAAAAGAAAGAAAACTACATTCTTAAGGATTTGATGAAATATTCCACAATTCCTGAGCTATTTGATTTCAAATGGAAGTATTTAAATTTACTACACGAAGTAAAACAAAATTGTAGTTCTTCTTCTTCTTCTTCTTCTTCTTCTTCTTCTTCATCTCTTCTTCTTCTCCTAAACTATATGATAGATTGAAGTTTTGGTCTTCAAACATGCTCTGCGTCTATCCACATGTTGTTGGATTGCATCTCCAGTGAAAATGGTCCTTATATGCGGCGTTGCATAAAAATTTCAAGTGTTTTGAACGCACACCCTCCTATTCTTTTAATTATGGCATGTTTTGATAATGAGCAAACTTTCATTTAAATTAATTAATATTAACCGGTCCCGCAATGAAATTAAATATCTAAATAAACTTAACTACTGAAAGTGTGCTTGTATTTTTCTAATGACTTAAACAATTGAAACCGACCTATACATGTTTTGCAAATATGCTTAATATATTTAAGTAGAGAGATTCAAAGGTAAGCCTGTAAGTCAATATGCTTTTGTACTCTGAATAGCCTACGCGAACCTGCTAAATTTAAATGTATGCAACTATAATGGACCCAAAAGAAAACTTGCACAAAAGCTTTCTAACAGGAACACGTAAAACAGTGTACCTCCTTTTGGTCCCCAACGTTTCGATTTCTAACCAAATCTGCCTTTTGTCATTGTGAAAGTTGTCATCGAACAGTGATAACATGCAAACCTCTTCATTTAAATACCATAAGGGCTGACAAAGCTTCTTTAGAGCAGTCGAACAAAGCTTTGAATTTACTTTTTTGCACACTTTTAATTCTTTTAAGAAGCAGCAATCCATTGCAACGTGCACCGATTGCTGACGAATTCAAAAACCACCATTTTGCATAATTATACTTTCACCATAAACAGATGTTCTTGACATTGAGAGATAGCTGACAACAAAAGAGGAACATCTATAATGAATACATTTTTGGCCATCCACCTTGTATGATATAAAACTCCAGACAGCCTTACTTTTAGATTGAACTCCACAGTTGTCCCCAGAAACATATTACACAATGTGTTGGGTTCACGGCAATCATTCATCAGGTATGTGTGTGTGTGTGTGTGTGTGTGTGTGTGTGTGTGTGTGTGTGTGTGTGTGTGTGTGTGTGTGTGTGTGTGTGTGTGTGTTCTTTTAGTAGTTTTGGGAGAGAACTAATTGCATCAGTCACTTACTTCAGTTGTTTCTTCAGACGAATCACTAATAGTTTCCAAAAACAATAAACTGTTATCACTTTTCATCGTACTTGCCTCCTCTTTATAACTCTAATCATCTCCTTTTCTCTTTTGCCGCCAACTTCCAGTCAACACCTCCAAGATAACTTATGTGGCCAGGCTCTTGTTGATATAATAGAAAGAGCTCATGCTCTTCAATTTTTATCATGTTCAAAGCAATATCCAACTATTTAGAGCTGGAGAAAACTTACGCTCTCACTCTTTGTGAGTGTTTGTCTTCTAATGATCACTTCTTTTGTAGATTGCCCCATTCTAAGTGCAGTAAATAAGTTTCTAAGTTTCTTTGGTCAGTAATATAAAGCTCCTGTGGGAATTCTAGCCATTCCCCTGAATGTTACACATTCACGCGAAATTAAATTAACACTTTCACTGATAGTCAATTTCACTTTAGTTACGCTATAAAACAAGATTGACACAACCTGTTGATTACATGGCAATTTATTTCCACCGATCTGGTGCGTAACTTCACACACTAAACAAATAACTGTGTCAGTACTTCTTAATATACCGGCCATGTTGTAAATAAACATTTATAACGTTACCCAATGGAAACCGTGGCTTAGCTGAAGGTGGACAATATGGCAGCAGTCGAGCACACGCATAAGCAGGAATAAGCAAAATTACGCAAATTCTCTGCCAATACGACATGGGTTCCTCTAGTGCAATTTCAACAAAATAGACATTAAAATTCCTCTCAAAGCGAAAGGAAAAAATATCTATGGGGTGTGCATGAAGAAATACGAAATTCAAAAGAAAAGGTCCACATTAATCTTCACATTTGCTTCGATAGTCTGGTATTCTGTGTTTTCATTTCGTGATTGTCAATAAAAATCTTTGTTATCTGAATTTTTGTGTAATATAATTTAGCAAAACCTTTAACTCCTCTTAAAAATGAGTTTCTGAACATTCAATTTTACTTGTCATTTCTTAGTTAATGTACAAGAATTCATTTGTGTACAGAAGTGCACAAGAAGTGACCACTCTGTAAACTTTTAGTCTTGTTTCGCTACGTACTTCGTTTATAAATGTTCAGTTTATTGTTGCATATATCTGCTGGAGCCTGCATAGTGTAAACTCTATCATAACTAACTTCATTATCTGAATAGCTGAAACGGTTGACATGTTCTATTATTTTATTACTAATTATATTTTCTGCTTGGAACAAGGCTGTTCAACAAGCGTGCACACGCTCACTTCCCCTACACATGTTATTTCCCCCATCCACTGACCAAGGCAAGGAGAGCCAGACCTTCTAATCAGAGGCGGATGGCGCGGAGTATTGCAGTACATACATACAGTTGAATGGGAGGGCAAATATTTTTGTTTTCGAGATGAAAACGTTAAGTACTCTTGATTTGTAAGATTGGTAGTTGCAGATTTAAACAATTCCCTTGCTTACATTTCGTGCTAATGGCTTCATTGCCAGATGCAAGGCACTAGAAAACAACATTTCGTGTTCACGATAAACGTTATTCTCCTGGAAAAATAGAACTTTCGAAGCAATTGTACGACACATTCTCTTCATAATTTTAAGATGTAATAACAGTTAAAACCAAAATCCAACTATTTGGGACTTTTGAAGTTTCCATGTAGTGAGGTTTCACAAAATATGAAACTGCCTACATTGCACAATTCCACGACCGTAAAATGTTCTGAGAAAGGAGGGTGGGAGTATCCGAGATTGCATTTATTTACATCTAGTTTAACGGTAGTCTTTGGTTCCACTGATATCTGCGAACAAACATTTTAAAAAAGAGAGTATCGCAGCAAGATAAGTGAAAATCACCTTGCTTATCTTTTGAAAGTGTGCACATCATCTTTTGCAGCTAATATGGAGGACCTTCTGAAACGTAAATCTTGTCAAAATAGGAATCCTCAGAAACATTGTGAGTTAATCAGGAGTAGAATATGAATGTGTACACCTTTGATTTCTTGTACATAAAAATGACTTCACAGTGCCGCCACTGGAACTCAGTAACCACGGTAAAATGCGTCATTCTGTACCAGCGGGTGGAAGGAGGTGTTTTCAACCTCCTCTAATTTGCCTCGCTTGAGCACCGCTGGCTTAAAAGTTCTGTTTTCGAATTGTTAATGTTTTTGTTTTCCTCCTAAATATGCTCATATTGTAGTGTAAAGTAGGTATACCAAATATTAATTTGTTATTTAAAATCGTGATCTATTGCAATTTACTCATTTAGGAGAAAAAGCTATGTCGTGTCAGTTCAGGTAACCATAAAAGTTCAGAATATAAAACACTGTCAGAATGGTCAAGCCGAGGAAACTAAGCCCCGACGGGTTGGGAGGAGGAGAAGTACACTGAAGTCGTCCAAAAATTAATCTCCGGGGTTCATGTCTATTCGCGCTACGGTAACACGTATAGTTAACCGTACAAGGCGAGGTAACGGTTCTGACTGACTTGCTGGAGTAAAAGGAGCGTATGTCCCAAAAGAAGGGAAAAAGATGAAGCCAATCAATTCTGTGACACCCTACAGAAACGATTAAATGAATATAATAAAACAAACAGCATAATGATTACAGGAGACTTGAATGTGAGAGTCGGCAATTCACCTATCCCACAGGTCTGTGGTGCACACGGAGAGGTAATGAAATTTTGCAACGTTTGGTACTTTCAAGATCACAAACACGTAATACGAACAAGTCAGTAGAACAAACGAAGCCTTCCAATTCCTAGGCTGTGATGTGACACATGAGGAAGATCACGATATAGACAAAAAGCTACGAAAGTTTCAAGAATTTTGCAGAACAATACATGGGACATTAAAACAGCTAGAAAGGAAACAAAATTGAGATTTTATTCAGTGATGGCTGTACCGGTAATATTATATGGAAGCGAGGCATGGACACTCAAAGCAAAACATAAAGGTAAAATGCAAGCAACAGAAATGAAATTTTTACGAACACTGAAGTGTTTCACAAGAGAGAAATACATCCGCGATGGAACTATGAGAGGATTTGGGAGTTACAGCGTTATGTCAGCTAACAGAAGATTGCCCGGAGAAATAGGTAGTTCATCTCTCACGAATGCACAATAGGCGAATACCTAAACAAGCTTTAAATGATATGTCTAGGGGATGCAGATCTATTGGAAGGCCAAGGAAACGATGGAATAAACAAATGTGAGACTGAAACGGATGAAACCCAAACCATGAGGGAAGAAGAACTATCTGTGCATTATCGCCAATGTGATGCGCGTTTAAACTTATGTACATGCCCTAAACCGGGTCTTTTTGCATTACGATTACTTGGAAGATGTACATATTAGCGCCGTTTATGGTGCGCGACAAGAGGTTGTTCGCTGTCGCGTGGTGAACTTATTAACTTGTAATGCATGTGCCACTACAAAAACATCTCATATTCTGGCAGTAAAACATCCTAAGAGGTGTAACGAAGCTTAAAACTTGTTCTGGTTTTTGCAAACATCTTACATTATTATGCAATAATTTTACCCCCATTTATACGTTTAGTTCTAGACTGGATTTTACTAAACCTGTATTTAGTATATCTTTCTAAAAATACCGGGTTTCAAAATTCCTAATAATTTATATATAATTGGACCTATTTATATATAATTACGTAATCAAATGATTACAGTACTGTATTCCGTAATATACAGTTTGTTAAATCAGAAAAATGTTATAGTAAAATACACTATTAAAAATGTAAGTGTAATTTCCTATCATGTAAGGACAATGTAATATTCATTTCAAGAAATCTACAACTGCATTTTTTTTTTCGAATGGATTCGCAGTTGTCAAAATTCATTATTAACATTATTTTGTTATTCATTGATCATTTGGCAGTTGAGACCAAACAAAACACATGTCTTCTGACGAAAGTTGCGCGATATATCTCACTCCTGTCTAGACAAAACTCAGTAGAAAGAGATGGCTGTTGAAACTTTTTACAACTCTTCAAACAGGAGCAGTGGAGGAGTGACTGTCCCAATTTGTAAAATCGTTATGAGTTGTCGAAAAGAAGCATCGTGAACTGCACTGTGCGTATATTTAAAAAGTCGTTCCAAGTTTATAAAATGCTAGTTTGATTTGGTATTTTATTCTATTCTATTTTTAACCTTGCCGAATACATAAAACGGAACATGGATTCAGATTGGGGTATTGCAATCAACCAAACATCGTCACTAATTTTGGTGTACTTTTAAGAGAATAAGAACGTGACCTGATAGAGAAATTAGGATTACGAAGTTGCATTAATAATGATTCAATTAACTAAACGTTACCATTTGTTTTTCTTTTTAGGTAAGCAAGAGAACGATTCACAAATACATGTAACAAACACACTTCCATATTTAAAACGTAATTAATGATTGAACGGTGATACATAATTTTAGTCCACAGTAGTTTAATATACCGGCTCAATTTTATTCGGGTATCCTAGGGCTGTGGAGGGAGCACTGATCTGCGCTTTTGGTTTCCCTATTTGGCACCAGGGGCGTTACTGTAGAGGCCACCCCCGCTGGTTTTCGGTCTGGCAGGCAGGTGACAGTTAGTGCTACTCTACTTACTTTGAGTTAGTGCTGGAAACTTGATCTGAGCGCTCCTTTAGCAAGCAAATACTTTGGCGTGCTATCGGCGTTTGTTCCTTCTTCGTCAAGCTTTCCGACCTGGCGGAGTCAAATTGCATTTTCTTTGTTACGCGTTACTACCATATCTACTGTGATTTGTTGATCCTTTTTTATGGAATGGGCTGTTAGATATTCCTAATGATTCTATTTTACATTGTTAAATGTTTTAGAGTTTATATACAATTACTTCCCAGGCTGAAGTCTTCTTAACTTTGAGTATGTTTAGCAGTATATCCCAGGTTTTTTATACACTGGGTAGTGTTGGGATAGGCATTTCTATTCACCCCATGTGTGTGTAGCATGTAAACCTAAAGCGTTTTTGTTAATTATTATCCAAGTGGGATGGCACAGAGAGGAACTGTGGGCCGCACCCTAAGGCACTACTCCACTAAAAACCCTCCACCAGAGAGAATTCAGGGAAGGATTTCGACAGTACCGCGTAAAGCACCTAAGAATTCGGGGTGAAGGTATATCGGCCGGCCACTTGGGCCTAAGCTAGGTGAGAGTGGATGTAAGGACGCAACCATTACCATGGCCCTGATTACGCCCTAGGGAGTATAAGGTGGTAGCGAAGGAGCAGGTGGTGTAGGTATTGAAGGAGTAAGTTGGTGTTATTGCTGCTTCCGTCGTCCACGACCGTGTGTTGGTGGAAGCGCCGTAGTGTCCCCGTGATGGATGGGCATGTCGTCCGGCGGAGGCCGCCCCTCCAGCATCGTCAGGAGAGCTGCCACCTCTTCCTTCACGAGCCTTCGGAGCGACAGGTGCTCTTGTTCCACTCTCCGCTCGAGCGCCTTCTCCATGCGGTTCACGTTGAACTTGTTTGGAACGAAGTGCTTTAGGTAATGTAGGACTTCGTGGTTGTCGGCAAGCATACCCCTGAATTCGGACATCTCTTCCTCCAGGGTGGCGATCTTTGCAGTGACGGTAATTAACTCTGTAAATCCTCCAACTTTTGGAGAATTACGGGAACAAGTGCATTGTCCGGTCCGGCAGCTATGGGTTTGGCTGCTGGTCTAAACTGCTCTGCGGCAGGCGGGTCTGGCGCTGGCTGGAGTCGACCGCGGCCCTCTGCTGTGGTGCTGCGTTGTGTTGCCGCGGACGCATCGGGCAGCAAGCTTGCCTGGTGTAGTAGTCATGCCCCTAGCAAGAAGCGCAGAAGCAGGCGTCTTCGTGTGAGGTCGTTCTGGAGGCAATTAGTGGCGTCGTTGGGGTTAGCACAGTAGTGGTACCTCGGCGTTGCGGTGATGCTTGCGGCCGTGTGGCCATAGAGTCTACAGCGTAGGTACGGTAGTGTCCAATCGGTCCGGCTTGGCTCTATCCGGAGGGATTCACCGAGGAGCTCCAGAGGGCAGTGTTGTAGTGACACTTGTCCCGAAATACAAAGCGCACGAGCGGTGTAGGTCCCCTGCTGGACTGTATGCGTGTAGCCTTTGCGACTGAAGGCCATAGCTTGGTGACGTAGCCCAGGAGAAGTTGCGTCGCGAGATGTCGAAAGACGCGAACAACCACGGCACTAAAAGTGTCGAGAACTATAGTTGCGGTGGCCACAGTGCAGCGCGCTGGGCTGCAACGGTGTCGCTGGTGTTGTTTCTCGGCTTCTTGGCTACGGTTGTAGCAAGGTTTGCCGGTGTAGTCTTCTTTGCGCATGTTGATGTTGACAGTTCGACGTCTCGAGGTGAAGTGTCTAAAGTGTGCGTAATACTTATTTGCTTTATATGTTCAGAAGCCACTGTTCGTTGTGCCAAGCATACGCAAATAATTGTTAGAGTACCACATACAATTATTTGTTACCTAAAAATAAACCTATTGAAACGACATCCCGCATGCTTCCACGTTATGAAATGGTGATTCCATCATAATGATGTAAGATTAAGTGCCAAGAGCAACCAATCTTGTCCTCAAATGCTGCTGTTTCGGTCACATTGAAGATATCCATTACAGAATTTTGAACCCTAATGCTTCGAGGAAATTGGGATGGCTTGATGTTTACGCTTTGATAGCCAAATGCAGAGTATGATGAATATGACGAATCCCGGACTTCTTAAATCCTTGACAGCTTCTTCTGCTAAAATCGATTCCTATTCCGACGAATGTAAAGCCTTATGCTTATAGCTTCGTTTCTAAAGTTGTTTGGGTGCCCGTTCTGATCGACTATAAGAAGAGTGATTTGATCGATAATGTTGGTGTCTATGATAGGGAGGTAAATGGGATTTGAAAGCTCTTGCGAAATGTAATATCCAGGCGGGACAGAAGGGAAAAACCCGTAGATTGAGTGTCCGCTTTTACCATCGATGAAAGAGCCTGTTGCAAAACTACACTCGATTTGTATGACCCTCAGCTTAAATATGTTTACTAGGAAATCAGATTCAGTCAGCTGATTAATAGGGATAACTCTATTTTCATTGAAACCTAAAAGAGACCCGATAGTACGCTCCTTAGAAAAATCTATAGGGAATGGGCATTTAATTTCAGCCTTCATGGTATTATTAGGACTTCTCGTGGACGGGTTGTTTCCGCTAGAACCAGAGCCCCATCTGCCATGACTCTTTAGTCCGCGGAGCATATTGCATTTACCTCCAGGCATCCATAGCTCGGAGGCACTCCCATCCGACACCTTGTAACATACCCTTGGGCTCAGGCTCCCCCTAAGGGCAATGGGAAGCCTGGCGGTACAAAGAAAGGTACACGTAGATTAGTCAATTTCACCACTAATCTCTGATTGCAGTAACACCATGTGTTTAGCGCAAAATAAGGCGTTAATTACCGATCAGGAATTTTACACCTACTTTTACTTTTTGTATTATTGTATTCCACCCAAAAATTCGATGTCGAGATTTCACCGGAAATATATATTTTGAGGCCCCCTGAATCCAGTAAAAGTATTTTTAGAAAAAGGTCTCTGTCTGTGTGTGTGTGTGTGTGTGTGTGTGTGTGAGTGTGTGTGTGTGTGTGAGTGTGTGTGTTTCTCTGTGTGAGTGTCCGCCTATGGACAGCATAACTCAAAAACGAAAAGTTGGTTAAAAACCGAAGTTGGTATTTAAGTTTAATATCTTTAAGCACTCACACAATAAGTACTGTTTCCGATTCTGTAATGCACGAATTCTAATTCGAATATGGGAGGGTAAAGTTATAACTGGAATTTTTTATTATGCCAAGAGGTTTCTTAAAAAAGATATACAGGAAACGCTTCATATTTTCGTAACACTGAAGATAGGGGAAAATATTTGTGGAGAAGTATCTAAGCCCTTTTCATAAACTGTTTTTTTTCTCCCTTTCCTTTGTGTTAATGTACTAATTGGGATAACGCTGCGCTGAAGCCCTTCCCGAGTTGAGGTTGAATGAAGATATAGAAAAGCTGAAAGGTCGTTTTATGAACTGAACCACGCTTTCGTAGAATTATATATGAAATTCACAGTTATTATAAGAGGACTTGCAATCTGATTGCTAATCAGTATACTTAATTCAAAATACTGCTACAACGTGCATAAGCCTTTGTGGCTGTGTAACACAGTTTATCAAGGCTCCTGCTGTTAATGATTCTTTTGTTTATTTCCGTTTCTGCTTCATTTGACTCCAAAATTCAATATCACGATATCACCAATGTTGCAGGTTTTCAGGGCTGCTAGTCCGAAAAGCCTGCAGATGAATATATCTACCTGTAAGCATGGCCCAACTAGAACTGCAAAATCCAATGTAATTTCAGAAATTATTCGACTCAAAACAAAAGAATTCTAGCAGCCAGCGTAAGCTCATCGCTTCTCCTGCACAAACGATATTACGGTTACTTACAATTAAAGATTTTTCACTTTATTCGTTCTATTTTTTGTTTTTGGAAATTAATTCGATATTTAAACCCTTTGTCCGTATATACTAAATTATTTTTCATGCGTTCATTACAGAATATGTTTTGGT
This sequence comes from Tenodera sinensis, assembly GCA_030765045.1. Taxonomy (NCBI): domain Eukaryota; kingdom Metazoa; phylum Arthropoda; class Insecta; order Mantodea; family Mantidae; genus Tenodera; species Tenodera sinensis. The sequence continues at coordinate 162,901,416 of CM060962.1, forward strand.
GCAATAGCTGCAACTACGATTAAATGTATTTTGATCAAGTAGAGGAAAGGGGTCAAAGACAGGAGTTACAATCATTTTCATTGAACCTCCCACTTCATACCGCTTCCCACATTTATTTCCCTGACAGCTGTAACAATAATCGTATAGTGTTATATCAAAACTTTCTCATGTCAACAAAATTTACAAACACGACTAATGCGAAAGTCTAAAATTAAAGCAATCTTTAAGAAGTTATAAAGCTAATAAAATTAAAATATCTGGAGAAATGTATGTGTACAATTATGTACATTGTATTACCTGTTTTGTTTTCGGAAAATGACATAAGTCAAGAAGTGGGCGGGAAGTGAGTAACACCGTGATAGGTCAAACATTTTGCCTTTAAAGAATTAGCAAAAAAAGTATAGTTATGACGAAATATTGTGATCCAGCTTTGGATGGTTTATACGTCATCTTTTATCTACGCAAGTAAGCCGTAAAGGAAGTAAAATAATTAATATTTTATATGAAACGAGAATTTGGGAGAATCCTTGAGGAGTCTAGTTGTATGCTTTCAGAAGATCCCTTTCTTAAAAATAAGTCTTCTTTTTAACTATATGTTTATTTCCCCTGTACATGTAGTTTCCTTTGGATTCAGGAGGCTTTAAAACACATTCTCCTTCTCTATATGGAATTCAAGGAATGTCTGATCTATGGATGACTGATGGAGAAAAGAAAAAATCGCAAAGAAAACAGATGAAGTCCCTTTTTGCCGTCTGTTAATTCCAGCTAAAGGCAGTAATTGCCAGTTTGACACAGTACCTATAAGGAATTATCTATGCTCTGTATATATGAACACTCAACTGGATTAATTCCTATCACATTGAAGAATTAATGAGCACTTAGGTAATAACGGTCACGCAGTGCTGCAGGCGACGGAGGAGGTTTTTAGCCGGTAAGAGTCCGACACACCAAGGTCACCTTCCCTGGCGTCCATCAGGATTTTCCCCTCCTTTAAAAAAAAATGTAATAATTAATTCCCATCTCCGGAAAATGTTGCCATGGTACCTCTTGCTGAAAGCTAACAGTGCTTCATGTACCTTATATTAATAACCCTCATAAAGTTCATAATAGTATATTTAGGGATCCCTACCTCTCTCCCTCTCTTTGTATATATAAAATAATCATGTGGCATATAGGTACATTAACAAAATGTTATGAAAATTAAAGCTGTATTTCAGCCTTGAAGTGTTCATTATGGAAATTAAAATGACTCCACAAGGTATTGGTTGAAATTCTAGCAACCAAATTAATTAAAAGACATCTCTCTTTTTCAATATGTAGCGAGAACAAAAAACGTTCCACCTTGCGTGCTCTGGTTTTGTTTTGTTTTGTTATCTCAGCTTATTGAATATGTCATCAAAAGTACAATAATATTTTAACTTTTTCATGTGTGCCATTTAAAAAATCTGTACATATACGTTTGATAGAGCACTTTTGTTGTATAGTAGTCAGGGAATCACGGGCTTATGACATAATTTGACAGAGAAATAACCTTAAGAAGTCGTAAAGCCTGAGGAAATTCAGTAAATAGGTTAGTATTGAGGTAGGTTGTAATTATACGACGGAATGGGACACACTGCGACCTACATAGCTCTTTTGTGGCCAATACTTCAGGAGAAGGGATGAAGTGAAGGAGCCACAGGGGGCTAAAGGCCGCATATAGACGGGCACAGAGTCTCGCGGAGGTTCCTAACAGTCCCTAGCGCGCAGACCTGCTGCAGCAGTCCAGAGACAGCCATGAACGACCCACCTACCAAGCAGCCCTGCCCTGTCCACGGAAAGTGCTCCTTTCTTTGACGCTCCTTCTTGTGCCATCTGCCCTATAAATGAGAAGGAAACAGAATGAAAGGAAACGTACAGAAAGTAAATCGTGGTAGATGAGAAACAACCCCAGCATTCGCCTACCAACCCGGGTAAAAACACAAAAAATCCAAGATTATGTGGGCGTTCGACGGTAATTGAAACTGGGATATCGCAAATGCACCTCACTCGTTACCATGGATCCATCTCCTTCGATAAACAGATTAATCCTCACTTTCACGTTTTTCCTCTGTCAGATCGAAACACATTCTCACCATAGCTTCGGCTATAATTCCAAAAATAAGGTTTTAGTAAAAGCATTTGCAATAGTTGTGTAAAGGGTGGTTTACAATCACCGACAAGGGTAACGATAACCAGAACGAGAAACCTAAAACACACTTATTCAAATGGGAACGTTAGCCACCGACTGAAAGCTTTCTAGGGCCTCGAGAACGGGAGAGAACACTTGGCCAAGTTTTAACTTTCTCGTTCCCGTTACCGTGCACGACATGTTGCATTTGGGTATTAGAGTTTTCGCTGTAGAAATTAAAGGGAAACGAAACACAAAAATCATGTTTCTTTCTAAATGAAGGTTACGGCCTTTAAAATGCAGTGGTAAAACTGTTTTCTTCCTAAGCGATACCGTTATCGCTGTGCAAGCGAAATAAGATGCGTTGCAAAATGATGTAACCATCCCGGATTTCAGCTGTAGCGCGACATAAGTACCTAATGAACTAGCAGATATATCTAATGCAACATACCTGACGTGCTTATATTCGTGACGGATGGAGGGATGGACGGACGGAGGGAAGGAGGGATGGACGGACGGACGGATGGACGGACGGACGTACGCATGGACGGACGGACGTACGCATGGACGGACGGACGTACGGATGGACGGAGGGGCGGATGGATGGACGAACGGATGGACGGATGGACGGATGGACGGAGGGGCGGATGGATGGACGAACGGATGGACGGACGGATGGACGGAGGGGCGGACAGATGGACGGACGGATGGGCGAATGGATGGATGGAGGGGCGGATGGATGGACGAACGGATGGACAGATGGACGGATGGACGGAGGGGCGGATGGATGGACGAACGGATGGACGGATTCACGGATGGATTGACGGATGGACGGAGGGGCGGACAGATGGACGGACGGATGGGCGAATGGATGGATGGAGGGTTGAATGGATGGACAGATAGACAAACACGCACAAACACGCAGGCAGGCAGATATGCAACCAAGTGGATAGGCAGACAGGTAGGCAGGTGGGTAGGCAGGCAAGAAGACAGGTAGGTAGGTGTGTAGGTGGGTGTGCAGGTGGGTGGGTGGGTGTTTGTTTGGGTGGGTAGATAAGTAGGTAGGTGGGTGGGTGGGTAGGTTGGAAGGTAGATTGGTAAGTAGGGAGATAGGTAGGTAGTTAGCTAGATAGGTAGGTAGATAGTTAGGTGGGTAGGTAGATAGGTAGGTAGGTGGGTAGGTACGTAGGTGGGTAGGTGGGTAGGTAAGTAGATAGGCAGGTCGGTGGGTAGGTAGTTGTGTGGGTGGGTAAGTACTTAGGTGGGCAGGTAGGTAGGTAGGGAAGGAGGGAGGGATGAAGGGAGGGAGGTAAATAGGTAGGGAGGTAGGTAGGTAGATAGGTAGGTAAGTGGGTAGGTAGGTGGGTAGGTAAGTAGGTGGGTAGGTAGGTAGGTAGGTCGGTAGGTAGGTTGGTAGGTAGGTGGGTAGGTGGGTAGGTAGGTAGGTAGGTGAGTAGGTAGGGAGGGAGGTAGGAAGGTAGGTAGGTGGGTAGATAGGTAGGTGGGTAGGTAGGGAGGGAGGGAGGGAGGGAGGGAGGGAGGTAGATAGGTTCTCTGACACAGTGATTATTACACTAGCCTTCCGGTATAAGGTCATCGTGGTTTTTGAATTCGAGTCTCGTTCACTACATTTCGCCTTCCTTTCTTTCTTTTGAGTAGAGGATAATGAGTTTTGATGTAGAGTTTAAATTGTATTTCAATATATGCGCTTTTATTTCAACATATTAGCACAATTAATTACAGTTCTTGCTAAAAAGTACATTCATACACTGTACTTCATTTTACTTCAGGTTTGTAAATGGTGAAGAAATTATAAAAACATCTACGACTTTACGTTAGTCTTATGGAACTGCCCAAAATGTCAATCCGAATGTTCAAGGCAAAGTTGATAGTGGCGAAGGAATAATTTTCGTACTCTTTGCGGAAATTCTGACGTGAACCGTATCAAGGAAATGATAGGTAGTGGTAATTTCTTCTTCGTGTGTAATAAAAAAGGAATGGAAGAAAGAAGCAGCAACTCCATGGCAGGAAACGAACCCATGACCTTCGGGATAACATATTTTGGTGTTACGAATTAAGCCACAAGAGCAGCCACGTTTAACACCATATAACTGTGTTATGTTGTGCTATGTTTACCACAGAGCATACGTTGCGTATCTCAAATTATTTGTATCAGTCTCATCTACAATCTCCCAAGTTATTTCGATCTTTGAATCATTGGAAGTATGATTCCTTATTAACAAACATATATAGAGATCAGGGATTTGTGCTTTAGATGGATCCTGCTGCTACAAACTTCTGCTTAGTTTTGGTCTTGCTCTGAAAGGCAGTTAATGTAGAGCATATTCTTGGAAGCTTTAGAAAATATGTTTTGTAACGTAGTCACCAGAACCTATCATTATGCTTTGTACTGCATTTAAGATAAAAGGAAATGTGAAACTCGCGTCCCATTTTACTAGAAAAGCTTTAAAAATTTAGCTGCGGCTATGGTACTCTCCTGGAAACGTTTTTTATCAGAAAAACATCAAATAGGGCTTTATTTCTCGCAAGTGCCGTTACTTACAGCCAGATAAGTGCGCAGTGAACTGCACAATTTTGTTCTATTACAAAGAAGTGCATCAGTCTGTCAGGCGGTATAATGTTCTGATTAAAATTTCTTTGGCTAACGCCATTTCACTTACAAAATGCACAAAGTATACAACTAGAAGTTTAGCCACGAGATTCTGAAAAAAATTTCGTGTTGCTTCACTTTCTTTTTATCCTAATATGACGTGTGTTACTGTAGATTAATACACTGTGTTCCACTTACAAGGATAATAAAAGAAACCTGTGTAATTTAAAAACTGCATACAAATAGGTGAAGGTTGGTACCATTTGAAAGAGGAAGTTGGGAAGTTTTAATCCATTGGTGTGTTAAGTTTAGGGCAGTCAGGTATCGCGCGCGCATGTGCAGATCATTGCGTAGTAGAATGCATATCATGTCGTTCATCAGTCAACATGTGAACGTCAAAGAAAAAAAAGAAAAGAAAAACATTTTATGTGCTGTTATATCACATGGAGGTAAACATTTCAAGTGTAGTGTCTGAATGCAATATCGAACACATTTCAGAGAAGTCCGCGGAAACCCATCAGACGGGCTAGTGTACCTACAGCTCAGCATCCCACTAATAACAGTGCATACAACGCTCCAGTACAGATTGCGTTTGCGAGCGTAGAAGCTGAAACTTCAGCAGATGATTACGCAGAATGATAAACGGGAACGAAAATGCTTTGCGGAAACAAAGTTGGAAAACGTAGATGATTACGATACATTCCTACCTCGAGTCTGCTTCTCAGATAAGCTAACGTTCCATATCCGTGGAAAAGGAAATAGAATTGTCGCATCTGGGGGGAGGGGGTGAAAATTCGTGTATTTTAACTGAACACCATTGAGATTCCCGAAATGGAATCTTTGGTGTGGGATGATCTGCAACAGAATCCTGATCGCTTTTTATTATTATTATTATTATTATTATTATTATTATTATTATTATTATTATTATTATTATTATTATTATTATTATTATTATTATTATTATTATTATTATTATTATTATTATTATTATTATTATTATTATTATTATTATTATTATTATTATTATTATTATCATCATCATCATCATCATCATCATCATCATCATCATCATCATCATCATTATCATTATCATTATTATCATCATCATCATCATTATAATTATCATTATCCTTATCATTATCATTATCATTATCATTATCATTATTATTATTATTATTATTATTATTATTATTATTATTATTATTATTATTATTATTATTATTATTATTATTATTATTATTATTATTATTATTATTATTATTATTATTATTATTATTATTATTATTATTATTATTATTATTATTATTATTATTATTATTATTATTATTATTATTATTATTATTATTATTATTATTATTATTATTATTATTATTATTATTATTATTATTATTATTATTATTATTATTCAAAGTTCTAAGCCTTTCACGGCCAGTGTCAATACTAGATACAATATTAACCGGGCTTGTGGGCCGTGGTCTATTGGGTTCCTTCTTCCCAAACGTTTCGTCTGCGACTACGGCAGACATCTTCAGTGGCGGCGAGGTCGAAGTTTCCTAGTGGAGATTTCAGCACCGACTGCGCTGGTCAAGTTTCAAGTTTCAAGTTATTTATTAGAGAAGTATTGGCCTGGTGCCGGAACAGTGGGCCCGGCTTACAGGCTATATTTAACATTTTTTTACAGTTGGCTTTGTTCATATTTACACTTTTTTTTCGGTATATACAAAAACCCATACGGTGACCGTCTGTAGGTCACCGAGAATAGTTTTCTTTTGTCTTTTTTGAGTTCTGTTTCGTCTTTGTGTTATATATACATATGTACATATTTACAAATTATTTACAGACACATACACGCACGCATTCACCCACGCACACACACATACATACATCTTCACTGGGCACACCAGAGATATGCGTCCCAGCGCACTGCACTATTTACACTTCGTATATACACTGTCCCACGGTGGCAGCTCCTGAATGTTCGAGGCGAGGGCCTCTGCCGGAACATGTATGTGGCCTAGGAACGAGGCTGTGTGGACGCGCATTAGTCGGCGAGCCGAGCTGCTTCTAGAACATTTTGATCCTAGTATGCTTGCGGTGCTTCGGCTCGCCTTTGCCGATATTGGCGATCGCGTCATTCTCGTGGTTTCTAATGCGCGTCCATGCCGCCATTGCTCGTTTTTCTATTGCCTCCGGGACGAACGGGATCCGGGTTTCGAGGTGAAGAGTTTGGTCAGTGGTGAGGAGTGGAGCAGAGAGGATTCTTCTGAGAGAGAGGTTTTGGAGGGTTTGGAGTTGTTTGAGGGCGGTTTTGGAGGCACTGGCCCAGGCCATACATGCATACAGGACCACCGAGAGAATAAATGACCTATATAGTATCAGTTTTGACTTCAGTCGCAACTGTTTACTACGGAAGATGGGGGCGCACAACTTTAGCCGCTGTCTGCCTTTATTGGCGCTATTTTTAATGTGGGTGGACCAACACATTGTGCGGTCCATGGTGACACCTAAGTATTTAACCTGCTGACGGCAGTGCAATATTTGACCACCGACCGTTAGGTCCATTGCCAAAGTGTGATGCCGCTTAGAGAAGTGAATCAGCTGGCATTTGTCGGGATTAATTTTGATTTTCCAGTCATGTTGCCATGAGAGGAAGTTGTTTACATAACGTTGCATTTCTGCCAGGCCGAAACGTAGATTTCTATGGTGGTTGTATATTGCAGTGTCGTCAGTATACATGGCAACCTTGCATCTGGCGTCCACTGGGAAATCATTAGTAAATAATATGTACAGAAAAGGGGACATTATTGCCCCTTGTGGGACGCCAGCCCGCATCACTCGCTCCCGTGAGGAGGAGCGGCCCAGTTGGACGTAAAACTGCCGTTTTTCTAGGAAATTGTGCAGCAAGTATAGGTAATTTTGAACAGCCGGGAAATTGTGGTGCAATTTGTAAATGAGGCCACTGTGCCAGCACCGGTCAAATGCGGCTTCTACGTCCAGAAATAGCGCCAACGTTGAAGCCTCATTGTTAAATTGCTCTGTTACGTCATCAGTTAATCTGATTAGTTGTAGTTCAGTGGAATGTCCTTTTCTAAAGCCAAACTGTGAATTTGAGAGTTCATGTGTTGCCGAGACTTGTTTTTGTAATCGAGAAAGGATACATTTTTCGAGCAATTTACCAATAGTAGACAAGAGACTAATGGGGCGGTAGTTTTGCGGTTGTCTGGTGCTTTTCCCTTGCTTTGGGAGCATGATAATCTTGGCTCGTTTCCAAGTAGAGGGGAAATAGCCTTGCTGCAAACAGGCGTTAAATATCTTTGTTAGTTGCACCAGAGCTTTTCTCGGAAGATGCTTAAGTTCCTCATTAGTCACTTTGTCTGGGCCGGCAGCTTTCCCATTAGGCAATTTCCTAATGAGCTTGAAAACTTCCTGCGGCGTTATGATGGGTAGTTGTTGCTCTTGCTTCTGCGCCACCGAGGTTTGTACCCATGTCTGGACCTCCCGTTATATTTCACGGTTGGTCACTGGGTTTTCGGTGAATCTGTCTTGGAGACAGTCAGCGAAGACCTCGGCTTTCTCCTCTTCGGAGAAGTGCAAGCTGCTTTGAGTGCGCAGCGCCTCAGTTGCGGAGTTGACGCTCGTGGAAACTTTGAAAGCCTTAAGTAATTTCCACAAAGAAGAGTCCGAATGGGTGGTACTCAGCATTTTGTTTTCCCACTGTTCAGTTTTGTTGATTTTAATTTGTTGCCGAATGACGTTGCGTAGCCATTTTGCTAGCACTTTATATTCAGGCTGACGGGTGAACCGCCACAGTTTTGTCAAGCGTCGTCTCCGCGCAATGAGTTGCTCTACCTCGGGGTACGTGCAAAAACCGGGTGGTCTTGCGGTGTATGTGGTAGCATTTCTCTTGGCTGTGTGTAGCGAGGCAGTAAAGTTTTTAATGGCGACATGTATATCTGCCTCGCTATAGTATGACAATCTGGGTTGCGCCATCCCGTGCATTTCCAAGGTAAACTTATTCCAGTCGGTCTCAGCCCTCCTTCGAGGGCCAGAGGCACCGGCTGAAATACCACCCTGTATGTCGAAATGCACAGGAAGATGGTCAGAGTCCAGGCTGTGATACACAGTAAAGTTATTTAACAGTGTCACATTTTTTGTTAGTACGATGTCCAAAATCTCAGGGTCAAAGTGCCCTGATCGATGCCAAAAGGTGGGTTCTGGGGGAAGATGTACCTCAATGTCGTCATTATCAGTTATAAGTTCAACCAGGAGATTTCCCGCCGCGTTTGCCCGGCGTGAAAACCACCAGGGGTGCCGGGCATTGAAATCTCCTGCAATTATAACATGCTCCTCTAAAGCGAGGATTTGTTCGAGGTCACGTATAAAATCTGGGGAGTTGGGGGGCCGATAAAGTGCTACCAGCATCTCCGTTTGACTATTTACACGTGTTTTGAGAGCTGTGCACTCTAACGCTGCCATTGCAGGTAGCGTAACAGAAGCATGAGCAATATTATTTCTAAGCAAAACAGCAGTCCCTCCCCCTTGTCTGCCAATTCTGTCGTTTCGAAAGATTTGATATCCCTGAAGCTTAAACATGTGCTCGTGTTTTAATTTCGTTTTGCAGATGAATGCGACGTCAATTTTGTTACACCGTAGGTAGTTTTCAAGTTCGTGTTGCTTCCTGTGGATGCCATCTGCATTCCACAGGAGTGCGCGGGTTAAAGTTGTGCCTCCCCTTACTTGGGCCATTTATTCTAAAAGGGTTGAGAGGAGACATATGATGGTCTCTATTTTCTCCCAAGTGCTGCTGCAGCTCTTGAATTTGGTCAGAAAAAGCTGCGCCTTCATCATTAGTGATGGCAAATTTAGATCTTTGAACAGGTTTAATATGTCTTTTATCCCACTCAAATCACCAGTGGGCGTCTGTTGGGGTATTGGAGGGGGACCATTCTGTGGTGGCACTGGTGGCTCTTGCCCTCCGGTAACTCCCGCAAAGGAGGTGCCTGTTTGAACCAGGGCCGGGTGTCTGATGGGTCTTGGCCCTGGCTGAGCACTGGGAGAGCTCCTGGCTATGGATGCCAGTTGGCGGCGGTGACGTTCGTTACGAAACGTCTCACACCCCCTGTAGCTGGCAGGATGCGTTTCCCCACAATTTGCACAGTACGGTACAACGCCCTGCTTGGCCTTTTTTGGGCAATCAGCCAGACGGTGGAGGTCACCGCAAAGGACACACCGGGAGGTCATGTTGCAGTTCCTAAAAGTGTGTCCCAACTGCTGACAGTTGTAGCATTGGGTTATATTTTAATTTGTTTTCAGGACCTCCACGGTGACCATCATATGGCATACCTCTCGTTCCTGTAGTAGGTTTTGGTTTGCGGTGGTCCTGTCAAGACTTACCTGAAAGTTTGGCAGAGGCCTGCCACGTGATGTCATTTGTCGTACATGGACGCCGGTGTAGCCTTTTTGGACCAGGTCCTCTTTCACGTAGTCTTCCTCTAGGTCAGCTGGTAGACGTTTGACTACGTAGCGAAGAGGCTGGTCCCCACGTGGAGTAAAACTGTAGTTTTCTACCCCGGCGTCTTTCAGGAGCTGCATTGTCGGTATTGAGTCTTGCTTCCGTTGGAGGAAGAGCTTAAGGCAATCTTTAGTTGTCTGCAGTTTGTATGTGCCGGCAGGGAGGGAGTCACGCAGGATGCGGAGGACCTTTACCGTTTGTCGGACGTCAGGGACTATTATTCGAGGTGGTTTCTGGTGGTCTGTTGTGTTGTTGGATGTGAGATTATAGTACTGCAGGCGGACAAAGGAAACGCCACGATTTTGATGAACCAACGTGACTACGAACACAAGGTGACTGAGCTCCTAGATCCGACCACCTACAAGAAGCTCTCCAGGGATCCAGCAGCACGCGTTCTTCGGAAAACCATTCAACTGATTAAGTCTTCGTTCATTCCACCCAGTGATCAGCTGAAACTAAAGAGGAGTGAAGCTTTACCTCACAGACTTTATGGATTTCCGAAGATTCACAAGCCTGGCACACCCCTAAGGCCGATTGTAAGCGCCATTGGCTCACCTACGTACACAGTTGCGAAATACCTCGCAAAGATGCTGCAACCTCACATCGGCAACACTGACACATACATAAAAGACTTCGCCCATTTCATTCAGAAACTCAAGACCATCAGCTTACAACCCAACGACTTACTTGTTAGTTTCGACATAACATCTCTGTTCACCATGGTTCCAGTCAATGAAGCCATAACACAGCTTAAGGAGATTTTTCCAGAAGACATTACGACGCTCTTCCACCACGTCCTCACGACTACGTATTTCAAGTGGAACCACGAATACTATGAACAGACAGACGGTGTAGCAATGGGAAGTCCTCTCAGTCCGGTTATTGCGAATTTTTACATGGAATTTTTCGAAGCTACTGCCTTGGATTCAGCACCGCTTAAACCTTCGTGCTGGTGGCGTTACGTGGACGATACGTTCGTCATTTGGAGTCACGGAGAATCAGCCCTGACAGAATTTCTGGATCACCTCAACAGCATCAAGAAACAATTTCAATTCACCATGGAGAAGGAACAAGACGGCAAATTGCCCTTTTTGGACGTCATGGTAAACAGGAAACAGGATGGCACACTAGGCCACAAGGTGTACCGTAAGCCGACCCATACAGGCCGCTACCTTCACAAGAACTCCAACCACCATCCAAAACAAAAGCGTGCTATGATTAAAACTCTGGCAGACCGAGCTACACGCATTTGCGAACCACAAGTTCTACACCAGGAATTTCAACACTTAGAGTCAGCGCTCCACTCTAATGGCTACGCAAAACGAGAAATTAAGAGAGCATTACGCCCTAGTAAAGGTCCCAACATCACAGAAACAGCCACAAACAATAGGAAGGGCAAAGCTTTTTTACCGTACATCAGATCAGTCACAGACCGCATAGGCAAACTACTTAAACGCCACAACATTGACACCGTCTACAAGCCCACTAAACAGATTTGTAACATACTCCGGTCCGCCAAAGACCCCAGGGATCCTCTATCCACCGCAAGTGTATATAGAATACCTTGTTCGTGTGGTAAGGTATACATCGGAACCACACAACGTAGTATAAAAACCCGCATTGAAGAACAGAGAAGAAATTGTTACATGGGTCAAACAGAAAAATCAGCAATTGCGAAACATGCCATACTCAAAGAAGGGGAACACATCATCCAATATGGTAACACAGATATTCTGGCATCTACATCCCACTACTATTCTCGCTTATTCCGTGAAGCCATTGAAATACACAAGCACAAAAATAATATCAATCGCAAAGAGGAAGCACTTAAACTCAACAGAATATGGCAAACAGCGTTAACAAAACCAAAAATCCAGAACTCCTCTCCAGCCAATCAGACGCCAGCTCCTTGTAGTACTCCGCTGGTACAAGTCCAGCCCACTGGCCACCCGGACCAATCACAACGTACCTCCCCTCTGGCCGCCGACATAAATACCGCACCTCTGGTGGTGCGTGAAATCTCCACTAGGAAACTTCGACCTCGCCGCCACTGAAGATGTCTGCCGTAGTCACAGACGAAACGTTTGGGAAAAAGAAGGAACCCAATAGACCACGGCCCACAAGCCCGGTTAATATTGTATCTATTATTATTATTATTATTATTATTATTATTATTATTATTATTATTATTATTATTATTATTATTATTATTATTATTATTACTATTCCTACTATTATTATTATTGTTGTTATTATTGTTGTTATTATTATTGTTGTTATTATTATTGTTATTATTATTATTATTATTATTATTATTATTATTATTATTATTATTATTATTATTATTATTATTATTATTATTATTATTATTATTATTATTATTATTATACACCACCACTCCCACCACCACCCCACCACCAGCACCACCACCACTAATAATAATAATAATAATAATAATAATAATAATAATAATAATAATAATAATAATAATAATAATAATAATAATAATAACAGTACTACGTAATATCAATAGTGATAAACATAATAACGATAAACACACCAGTAAGAATAAAATAATGATAAATTTGATATTAACGTTAATAGTATAAACAATATAAATAATATAAACAATATAAATAATATAATAATTTAGTATAAAACAACAACGTCAAACAAAAATAATAACAATAACTAAAATAATATTTAAATACAGCAATAGCATTAATAGGAAACAAAAAAAATGCCAATGAAACAAAACACTCCCTCGTGTTTGCATGGATTTTATTACGGCAATTTACAAACTGTAATCCGTAATGTTAGGCAATAGCAGCATATGCACGAATGAATTTATTCCCTGAAAAATGAAGTCTTGTAAGTGAAGTGGAAAATATTCTAAGAATGTTCTTCTCTATTATCACGCGCTGCACACGGCAGTCGAAGCCTGGGCATTTCCTCTGCCGCTCGCTCACTTACAAGCAGAACAAAGTTCACACATGCCATTGACTGGATTTAGTCCTGTTATTTCTGCAACTCTTTTAACACACGACAGGTTGTCTACTTATCCAAGGGACGGTTGGAGTGGGTCACCTGGTATATTTGGAGGGCATGAACCCAAAAAGGAATTAATAAAGAACTATCGTATGTGTCAGTGTGTTTATAGGTGTGTGTGTGTGTGTGTGTGTGTGTGTGTTTGTGTGTGCATGTGTGAGGGAGAGAGAGAGAGAGAGAGAGAGAGAGAGAGAGAGAGAGAGAGAGAACAGCCTAACTCAGAAATGAAAATTTGGCTAAACACCAAACTTGATATTTAAGTTCTCCAACTTACAAAGATACGACACAAATTTTCACTGAAGCCTCCCTCTTCCAAAGTACCCTTACATGGAAAAGTTATTGACAATTCTGATTTTCTTAAAAATAACTTAACGATTTAGATTAAAGCAGCGTATGTTTAAGATGTTTTAATGACAAATTAAATGTATATCTTGGATTTTCTCGGCTTAGTCTCTGAATAACGTTTGCATAACTGGTAAACCTCAAAAGATAGACAATAACAAGTAAATAAAGAGAGAAATCTAAATATCGTTAAAGCACGCAATTTATGTCACGCTTTATTGGAATCAACCATTTCGGAAATATTCCTCATTATTGGTTTGATGTTCATTACTTTAAGCCTTCTCAAATGGGAAATCGTCCTCTCTCCTCTTGGCCATGCAAGAGAACGAAATTTCATAGTCATGGAATAGTGACCTGCTTTTAAAAGTTGACTATCGCTTAAGCCCACTGTATTTCCATATAGCCATTACATCGACAAGGAAATATGTCCTAAAACCATTTCTACAAATGTTTATCTTGATTAACACAAATAAAATACAATAATAAGCTTTTATAAGTTCGGGTAGAAAACGTCATACCAGAAAGTCAACATATTCTAATGGAGTATTTGTATAGTCTGCTCTCTGCATGTGTCGTACTGTATGATCGTAACTAGTCTTACATTGTTGTATAAAAACAAAATTTACTTATTACAGACAAATAATATGTGCTGATTGTTATTGTTCTTGATTTGTTTTCAAGTGTTGATAATCTAATGGGTTATACTTTGTAAATTATTTTAAGTAACTTTTTATTAGGACAGGCTTGTATATTCATCTTACTGTGGTTTCCATTGTTGGAAACAATCCATTGTGATTGTTCTTTTGAAGTTCCTTCCCATTTCTACTGAAATTCATTCATAGATTCCTCCTGGGATGCTACTTAGCTGATATGATACGTAAGTTATCCTAATAGATTTATTAGCCATCTCGTTGCCCTTAATGTGAGGGTTGCAGAATATTATATATTATATACAGAACCAAGGAGAAGGTGTGGATGTAAAGTATTTGTAGTCTTTGTAGACTTTACGAATTGTAACTGAAGTGTTACACGTCGTAAAATATACTACTTCCAATGTAATATGTAAATGTAATCTTTCCAGTATTTGTTGGAATGATGAGTAGGTTTAATATTAAAAGTACGTTTATAAAACATTTTCAGGATTACTGAACTTGAGGGAGGGTGGTGAACCAAATAAGTTAAATCACATTTTAAAAAGTCAACCTGCTACTTTTGGGGAAGTAAGCTGTAGATACCTCTGTCTGCCACAGTGCAATAAGGCTGAACTTTTCCAATGCATCATTGAAGCTCAAGTAAAATGCTTAGTGCTTGGACTAAATCCCAAACGATCTAGAACCACAAGCACGAAAGTAATGTTTCCAGTCGTAGAGTAATTGAAATAAAGGCTTTCCTGGAAATACATTGTATCAAAGATAACATTAAGGAAGCTAACCCAGGCCGGTTGTATTATTGTTAGAAGGAGGCCGATAAGAGGAATAGCAGAGAAATGTTCAGGAAAATGTAAAACCAATTATAGGTGGTCAACGTTCCTGCATCACATTTCAATGTATTGCATTCTTATTCGGCGGGGGGAGGGGGCGTCTTTACTGATGAACGCCTGCAAAACGCACTCAGCACGGACAGTCTTCACTTACCACATCATCATATCATCATCATCATCACCATCATCATCATCATCATCATCATCATCATCATAAGCAGCAGCATTTACATAATCGAAGATGCTGTTCCAGATTTAGCTTCTTAACTCCGTTTCCTAAGCCAGCCAGTATCTCTCAGCCCTTTTGGTGCTTTCTGTAAAGATAGCTAGTGGTGTGCCAAAGAAAAGGGAGATATTGAAATGAAACTCCTTATACTGTATTACATTAACCTTTATTTTATGAAAATAAAGAACATAGTATGTCATTTGCATGTAATCATTGCTTCTTGAAAATGTCGTCCTTCAAATGCCCTATACACTATGCACTATGCACACTTTCTTACAATAAACTCGCCCTTTGAAGTTCCTCGTCGCTCCTTGCAACATAGTGACTGTGATGTTTGCAATTTCTTCACAAACTGCTGTTTTCAGTTCTTGAAAGTTGTTTCGGTTTGTTGGCGTAAGTAGTAAAGCTACAGCGGGAAGCAGACACAAGACCTTGAGCTGGCGCCAAAGCTTTGACCTTGGCATCCAGTTCAAGCAAGTCGTGCTACTTTCTGCTGTAGCTTTTTTTTTATATAGTTTTTTTATTTTTTAGAAAAAAATACAATGTACATATTTTAATAATACTATATTGTTTAAAAAATATTAGTTACAATAAGAATATAAACTTATATAATATAATTAATTTGTAGTACAATAACAAAGTATTATTACATTTGCTTTTTTTTTTTCTTTTTATATATATAGCTTTTTAATACTATAATAAGGCTATTATTACATTGATACAAAATGATGTCTTCAGTTTTTCAATACAATAATAAATTATGTCTTTTAGCTTTTTTAATACAATAAGAATAATGCATTACATTGTTATAAATGATGCTTTTTAGCTATTGGATACAAGTTTTTAAAAGTAATCTTTAGGTGAATTGTCTGAACTTAATAGAATAATTTTTATAATTGTTGTACATAATGAAGAAAATGTTTCATATATATATATATATATATATATATATATATATATATATATATATATATCTTTTTCTTCTTCTTGTTCTAATTTATAATTTTGATAAAGAAGTTTAGCGACGGCACTGTCTCTGTCCACTTCTTCTTTTAAATCTCTCGTGTTTACTTTAAAACATAAATGACAAAAATTATTATCAATTTTTTGATTTAAATTTGGAATGAAGAGGGCACCAGATAACACACATTCGTTGACATCTTCATGAAGAATATTATATGTTCCATGGCGTGTTATTAGCTGGTCCAGGCACATACATTTATTAGATGATACTGTTATTCTTGTTTCACCTCCTTTTGGTGTTGTATCTAATCTGGAAAGTTTAAAGCGTATATTAAATATTTCCGCTAATTTTGTTTCATCATTTATTAAATCTTTCAGTATTTTAATTTCTACTGTTTTGATATTTTCAAACTAGAAATATTAGTAGATAAAATGTTAAAGGTTTGTGCTTGATAAAATCCATATGAATTCACTTCACTTTTAAAATCAAATTTTATTCTCGGAGAAATGTTGTTCCCTAGATCTAAAGGTTCTGAAACGATGATAGACATCTTACTGAATAAAAAATATTAGAAAAAGACTGCTTGTGTTATACAATTTCTGATTCTGATTTTTTTTTTTTTTTTTTTTTTTTTTTTTTTGCATGTACTATATGAAGCGCATGTGCATTCAATTTTTTGTAGTTTTAAATACCAAAGCCAACAGCTAATATAAAATATTAATATTATTATAGATATACAAAACAAGTAATAGATATTCAAGATGCTCTCGGGCTTCGAGCCAGGTGTAGTGATGAAAAGACATCGATGTTTCGGGAGTGTGAAGATGGGAGAGATGTACACTCCCGAATCGTCGATGTCTTTTCATCACTACACCTGGCTCGAAGCCCGAGAGCATCTTGAATATGTTCGTCGCCAGGAAAGCTTCAAATCATATTTTAAGTAATAGATAGCATGGTTATAAACGTACTGCTTACCTTTTTATGTTGGAGTCCTTTTTGTAAATTCAAAATTATCCTCTCCAGTATATGATATGAAGTAATCTTTTAAATAAATCACCTTATCTGGTGCCATGTCTTCGAATCTGCTTGGTAAAAAGAAGTCTCTATTTAAAATCTTAATTATTACTCTTTTTCCATATTTTGTATTTACTAATCTTGCGTCTTGAATTAAATATGGGTGCTTTTTTTCCAGTTCGTCTGTAGATAACGACTTAACTACTTTTCCTCGTTGATTAAGCTCTGTAAGAAACTTCATTTCTTCTAAGGCGTTCATGTTGATGGTTGCGAGAGAGGATAAGAGAGTGACTACGATAGACAGTGGTGTTTGTTCTTCTGTTATACATCAGGATTACATTGTTCTGGTTTCTCAATACATGTGACTAGATGGTTATGAAGAAAGAAACATATTTCATAGTAATTTCTTGGTGTAGCGCATATTGTGTATTCTGTGAAATGTGAGTAAGTCATATTACTCAGACCTTCTGATGATTGTGCTGCATCTTTTATATAATTACAGTATGCTGCTATAAGATTTTGTATTTCTTTTGATTCTTTTATTTTATGGTAAAATATATAATTTACAATAGGAGAAAGTTTAGCTAAATTTAACCATTCCTCTTCAATTAACGACAAAGAAATTTGCTCATTTCCTTGATATTGTTTCAAAATTATATTTTGTGTTCCAAATACGTATTTTATGTCTAAATGCAATTCTTCAGTTAAATTAAACTTCCATTTAAAATTTTCCATTTTAGATCCTGTGTCAATACAGTTTATGCAATGAAGTAAATTTTTCCACTCATTTAAGTCATATAAAATTATACCACGATGTTCACCACATCTAGAAATAGTTATTCGTAAATTATAAGGAAATTCTGGAGAAAATCCTACACATAATTTTTTTTTTTTTTTTTTTTGGCGTGCGTGCGTGCGTGGTCTAAAAAGCAAATATTATTTTGAATAACAATTAATGATGCTTCGTTATTTCCATTTTTAGTAAACATTTTTCATTTTCATTTTCAGCTAGTTTCGGATTTTTAGCATCTGAAGACCTGAAAAAATAAAAAGTGTTTTTCTTATTTTTATTTTTAAAAGTATAATGTATAATATATATTTTTAATAAATAAAAATATTTTAAAAAACTTACATAATTTAGAACTTGATTTAATGGCTGCTCCGTTTTTAAACAATGATGTAATTCTTCCACCACAGATCACTGACTACTGAGGGATACAATCTGAAACAAATCATTAATATATACATCGTAAATGGTAGATTCAAAATTAATTGGATTGTGGTTCAAATCGGAGGGGATACGTGATTCATTTGGTTTTGGGTCTTATGGATAAACATTCCGTCTATTAGCAGTATGTGAGTACCACATAGAAATATTCATAACATTTCTTTGAGAACAATTAAGAATAGGTATTTTATGACAGGCGTGCATACATGGAGTAGCATTAAATGTAGCAAAGGATTCATTATAAACTTCAATTTCATCTATATTTATTATAGTGCGACCAGTTATTGCTTGAAGAAATTTAACTTATTCTTCTCCTGTAAATATTACAGTGAGTTTATTAGCACATCTCTTTAAAATGTATGGAAGCAGATCATATTTTACATCTCCGTCCTCCCATTTTAGGCCGTGAACTTTTGCGGTAATTTTATCATTAGTTGATTTTACCAATTCGTTTAGAACTTTGCGTTCGTAAGGAGGAAGAAATACCCATGTTTGAACCTCATGATTTGAACCACATATAGAAAGTTCTTTGACAACGTATTCACGTTCGTTGTCAATTAAAAAATTAAAATACACAAATCCAGCACCTGATGAAATTATTTTATAATGAAGATTCAAATGAAAATGGATATAAAAATAAAATATACTCAGCTTTTATTGGTCTGCATACTTGGTATGGTATTTTTTTCTTGCATGATGATCGAGAAAAGCATACAGTTTTGCTGATTAAGTTATCATTATATTTAAGATCAATTATTTTAAATTTAGAAAAAAAATCTTTTTTTGGAAGATTGGGACATCTGTGAAGTAAATATGCAATAACATATTGACCACAAGTGGAACTATCAAAATTTTGTAATCGTCTCCTGTTATAATCCCAATTTTTTCCACATTGATACTGTAAAAAAATTAATAATATTAGAATGAAAAGGAATATGGCCGAAACTATCAAAATATTCTCCTATACCAGATTTAGACATAAATATACATTTGTTGTCCTGGTTTATTACTAGGATCTGTGTTTATTACCATTGCAATAGGAAAATTAAATATTTGTTTTCTTTGGAATTTGATCGCGAGCAAATACACCAATAAAATAAGGACTAGTGCAAAGATTTTTGCTTAAAAATGTGTGTATTTTGTTAGTATTCATTATGATATGTATATTGTAGTATAATACAATACTACAATTGTAGTATAACAGTATTTGCCTCTATTTCTAAAAGTTTTTGGTATTCTGAACATACAAGCATTGTTACTGGTTCACTTAAAGCGTTTTTAAAACCAATAAGAATAGAAACAGTTCCGTGCTGTAAACCGGAAATATATGACTCATATCTGATGTTAAATCAAAAACTAATATTGTGTAACCGTTTTCATAATATTCTAAAGGAATGGAATGTCCTCGATCATCACAACCAATTCCTAATCCATCTTTTGAAGTTTGATAGCATCGTAAAAATTTCTTTGCTTTAAAATCTGGAGTTAATGGTTGTAAGGGTATTGGTTGCCCTTGAACAAATAAGTGATTAATGTCAAAATTACCTAAATTATATGGATTTTCATTAAAAGCACCTGTATATGCCTTATTTGTTGTAAAAGCTATTATCATTCTGCGAGGAATTTTTCCTACAAAAATATCATTTATTGTCTTAATTATTGTACCTTTTGGGATGTTATATGGTTGAAAGTCTACTCCTATAAAGTGATACTTTGCATTACTTTTTGCCAATTATTCTTGATGAGCTAACAGTATTGTAGGAGATGGATATACGCGTTTAAGAGATAACTTGGCAGAAGTTATGAGAGTTTTTCCTTTTCCAATAAGATGAAATTCTGGAGTAGAAGGGGTTAGTTTTATAGTTACAGATACATTATTTAATAAAAATTTATCTTGGTTACATATATCACTGTATAAACATCCCATCATTTCAAATTCTTTGCTTTCTTTAGTTATATTATATCGCCATTTTAGGCCAGCATTTTCGTTTATACTCGTATCATTCATTTTACCAGGATCATCTAATTTCCAAAGAGACGATTGTAAACATGTATCCATAGCATCAGTGGAATTATTTAATAGTGTTTGAAAATATGATTTATAAGGATATCCGGTTGTAGTTGAGATACTGTAACGTTATTTAAAATTACTTCAATTTGTTGAAAAAGAGAATTTAAAGAATTATTAACAAGTGCAGTTTTGTCAATATCATCACTACCAACAACAGGTGTAAAATTTTTACCATCTCCTTTTACTATTTTACAGCGTAAATGTAATACCATATGCGTAAGATCTAAATAAGTGTCGGCGTTTCCTGTATAGTGAAATATTAATGGTGAGTTATATGATATCCCATTTTGTGTATCAAGTTCGATAATATTTGTGTTATCTATACCTGTTTGCATCGGTAAGTCGTCAAATATTTTAAATGCTGAATGTGTGTACATATTTGACGTCTTTTTTAAGAAAATATATCTTTTTTTCTTTTTCTCCTTTTATTGTTTTTGTCCCGCAAGTTAATTGTAGAATGAGTCTTTTTTCTTTTTTATGAAGTTTTATTCCATATCCAAACATAGAATCTAAAGATTTATTAGCTTTTCTTTTTATATTACCAGTACTTTCTTTTAATCTTTCATTAAGTGAGTTCTTGAATGTTTTACACTTGTTGCTACATCTGTTAATACATTTGCGCCTACAGTTATGGCTTCTTTACCCACAGTTTTTGCAGCACCTTTAAAAATTGGAGATACAAATCTCCATAATCCTTTGAGGGCACCAAAAAGACCGTGGCCTCTTTGAAATCCTTTTCCCTTTATATAATACAAAAATTAGGATTTTCTTCGTCACCTCTTCCTGCTTGATTTAAAAAGTATTTAGGAAGCTCGTGATGATTCATTTATTTTTTTAAGTCTAAATGAAAGTACAATGGTTGAAGAAAATCCGTCTACAAATGGTAAAAATTCCTCTGTACCTGTTCTTAAATCTATTTTTACAATGCTGAAATCATGCTGAAGCAATGGAACCCAATTTTGAGGAAAACATTTTCATCAACCAGAAGAGGAAGAAATTCTACTTACAGAATTGTCTTCAAACAGAAACGAAAATTGCATTTGTGATTACTGTATTCGAAATCCAGTATATTCACAGTATATTGACGGATTTCTTGAACAAATCGATATTCTACAATACGTAGAAGAACAAATAGCATACCGACAACTGCAACAACAGCAGTTACAGTCTCAGCAACAGCAGCATCAACAAGATCTTCAACTTCAAGATTAACAAGATCAACAAGATCCACAACTTCAACAAGATCAATATCAAGGAGTAGAAGAAGAAGACTCGTATAATTTACTTTACTGTCTTCATAACAAGTTTGCAAAGGCACCAATTAGAAGGTATGATTCTGCTGGATATGATATTTTCACCCCCAAATTTTTAAACATACTTCCAAAAAGTAATATAATAGTTGATACAAAAATTTCAATAAAACTGCCAAAAGGGACCTACGGACAGCTTCATAGCAGATCAAGCTTGGCATTACAAAATATTATTGTTTTAGGTGGAGTAATAGAGATTATACAGGCAATATAAATGTAATATTATATAATTTTTCCACTGAAATAGTAGCAATAGAAAAACATAGTGCTATTGCTCAACTAATTATTCATACTATCAAAGCTCCTGAAATAAAAAAGTTAAGAGGGAAAAACAAATTTCGACCTAGTAATAAAAAAGGAAATAATGAATTTACAGCATTTAATTTTTATGCGTTAATAAAATAATAAAAAACAAAATTTCATTAAAAGACTACGAAAATATTAATAATACAGTTTTAAAAAATATGTTTGAACAATGTTGTGATTTATCATATTATGATAAATATAGATACAGCTTTTTAGAAGATATACTTAATAAAAACATACCAAACAGGTCAATAAGATGCGTCTGCTATTCATACGACGTCACTCATAAATTTCATAAAAAATTCAATTGGACATTTTTTGAAATGTATTTATATTTACCCGAAGATTTTTTGATTGAATTTAAATACTATTTTAATTGGGCTACTATTGGTAGATTTCAAAAAGTATCAGAAAAAGTAATGGAACTATGTCCAGACCCCAGTTTTTGGCTGTTTGCCAGTAAAATCTTCTGTAATTGCTTAGTTGTTGGTTAATAGTTTTATGTCTCTATTTAATTTTTTTGTCTTTTCATTACATTCTCTTACGAGCTTTTGTTTAATTTTATTAACAGAAGTTGTACATTTTTCATATGCAGCCTTTCGCAAACTTTCCACAGAAATGCGACTTCCAGATTCGTAGACGCTGATCTTTTTACTTTTCCTTTTATAACACTTTTATTACCTATATTTAATTTCCATTCACCGTCTCCACACTTTCCAAAAACATATATACCAGGTGAGTCAGCCGCGCCTTATTTTTTTGGAAGGTAGGCCACCCATCTATCGGCATGTGCGCCTTAGTCCAATTTTCCGCTTACTAAAAGGTATTGCTTAGCGTTCTTAAAGATAGGAATGCGCAAAATTGAGAGCAACGGTGCTTTAAGGGACAGAACGTACTCCTCGCTAAAGTACACCACAAAAACATACGACTCTTTACTCAGAGCGAATTCCGGTTTCCAGCCGATTTTACAAACTTTTTATTAGACTATACATAGCAACGTAATTCAGTAAACGCCTCGGAAAAAATGGACCTATCAGATGAGTACACTAACAACGTCAGCTAAAAAGAAAATGGCGGATTCTTGTAAGCAGGGGTTGGATGCCAAAATTAGGACAAATTTAGACGCGCCTCATCCATCATGGACCCGTACAGTCAAAACGGACATATTATTAAATAACAGTTTATTTGCATTTTTGCGTGAACTACGCCTCGTGCATCTCAATTGGTATGCATAACAGCTTTTGCCATTTGAGTAATGATATTAAAATGCCCAGTAAATGATTAAAACTGTCTTAAAAGGCTAAATCGAGCCCGAAAATTCGCGAGGTGGCAATGGCATAGCGCCAGGCGTACAAGTCCTACTATTGGACGTGGTACGTTCTTTCGGGAAGTCTCGGAATAGCTGAATGGGATGGTGACGGGTCCTCTGCGCTAAAACCCTCATGACACAGGTTTGAGTCTCAGCATTGTATTTTTTTTTCAATTATTATTATTATTATTATTATTAAAAATTAAAATTATTATGTTCATCAAAACTTGGAAACCGAATTCACAATAATCTAATTATGAAGTCCCTGAGGGTTTAGGACATTATAATTTAAATCGTTTTTGGTTGTCTGCATTTTTAATAGCACAATAATTCATTGTGTGCAAAATTGAGTTTAACTTCCATGTTAAACTCTGACAATGTAATTCCCTTGCTTTCTGTGTTAAAATGTGTATGAATGATGCTTATTTCAATTGCACCTACCTATAGGTGTGTTTAAACAACTACATTATTGTAGTTCACCAATAAAGAAACATCAAACAATGTCATAAAACATAAATAAAACAATACAAATAAATATAACAGTTTTCAGAATAATAGTTTGTAAATTGTGAGGATTGCACGGTTAAAAAAAAAATTAGTACATGCAGGTGATTCGAACCACCTTTACAGCAAACAGATTGCTTTGGAGTCTTGCGCTCGTTCCAACTGAGCTAGCTCGAAACGTGTGAGGTAAATATTCCGTTTAAGATGTAATATTCGCTGGTTCCAGTAAACATTTGCAGAAGTGCAAACGTCAGCTGTCTAATTACCAATATATTAAAAGGCGATGTGATAACATCTATATTAGTACTAATTTCATCGAGTGTTTAACATCCATGTTAAATACGCGGGTAGAACCTAGTAATGGGGTCGATGTTTTCATATTGGGCTTAAAATGCGGATTGCATAAAACTCGAGAATAAGGGGCAGCTGACTCACCTGGTATAATCATCCGTAAAATAAGCATACATATCGTCAATCATACTATACACCGTGATTAACTCAGCTTCTTTCCATGTTAACTTCCAATCAAGTTTTAAGCCTTCTGGAAAATCAAATAAATCAACTAGTTCTCTACAGTCCACCATTTCCACCAGCACCAACTTATTATCATTTGTAATCATATTTACAGAAATACCGTGAAAATTGCACTCCGTTTCATTAATATTTGTAATTAAATTGTTAACATATTCACAATCTTTATTCATTACATACCCCATTTCCTACCGTTAAATTACCATAATACATCAAACTACATCCACTTCCAGCTTGACATTTTGTTACCGGTTTTAAACACGTATAAACATTTTTAATGCTTTTTATGTCCATAGATTTAGAATTAAATTTACATTGACTATCTTTTTATATACGCACGAGCAATTTGGTAATAGTTCATAATCCTTTTTACATATAGTTGCGTTTTGTAGATGACCTGTATTTCCATCTGCCTTAAATCCACATCTTCCAAAACTAACGCAAGTTTCTTCTTCATTGCGATACTCACTCGCACTTACAATACCTATAACCAATATAAATACAAGCATTGTTCTATATTATATTTCGCATTTTTATCTTCTTAAATACCTTTTAATCACGTGACGTATTGTTTACGTCACAATTTCCCAAATATTATTGTGTATTTTAATTTTTTTCTTGCCTTTCAACAATACTACAAAACTGACAGTATTTAATAAGTGGAGCAGCTCCATCTATGTGCACCCTTTGCCACGGTTGATTCCAATGTTTCTTACACCTTTGATAAATAGTATTTTTTTTAAGTTCAAGCGTTAAATTTTTCCAAATCATGTCAATATCACACGGAGGGTATTTAGAAAAAATAATATCACCGTTTAGCAACACAATAGAGCAATTCCGCGAATATGTCATACCGAGTGTTAAAATTTGAAATCAATGTTTCACTTTTTTTACTGGGGAAAGATGATGCTAGATACTCCAAAGTATCTTATGAAGTGAAAAATAAATGTGTTTGACGTGAATATCGGTTCAAATTTCACTTCTTACCCACATATTTCCAAAACACTAAAAATAAGCGTGAATAACAGTGATTTTCATATCAATATTTCAGGAGCTATGTACAACTGTTTTAATTTTTTTGTTCTGTACATCACACAATGACTCTTCGTCTTCGAAACGTGTATATGGCTAATCATTTTCCACATTTATAAATAATTCTTAGAGCCTGTTTAATTATTACTGTGTCAATGTTAGTTAATCACGGTAAATAAGGATAAAGTCCTCTGCAGGGTAAAGTAATAGACTGAAATAAATATCCTTTTTGATTCTGCGTCATTACAATATAACAAATACAAAAGTATCAGAAAGTTTTCTTCTATAGGCATTCGTTTTCCCACAAAACACGTGACTAACGGACAATTAGTGCTGGCGCCCTGTGGTCGTCATACGCGTACAGTGCTTATGAGACTTCGGTCAGGATAGACGTATCAGTCCGTTTCTGACTCCATGGCTAAAACACCAGCCCAAAGACAACGTGAATACAAACAATGTCTGAAGGAGCAAGGCAGTTATGCACAATGGAAGGCAAAAATAAAAGTGACTATGAGGAAATGAAGAGCAATACTGAAACAAACAACACAAGGAAGAGAACACCTCAAAGCTGAATATAGGAGACATAAGCAAGCACAGCGGGCAAGACAGAAAATAAGAGACCAAGAAGGGATTGATAAGGATACTCCATCAACATCAGCGGCTTTCAAAAGCAGACAGCATTTTGGAAAGTGCAGAAAACGTGATGAAGCATTGCTGGAATCTCCTCGCAAAAGAAAAGAAATGATTCGTAAGTTAGCAGTTGAAGAGGGATTACATGTTGTAAAACCAAAGCATTCTGTCCCGGTATCAGGAAAGCAACTATCAGAGGAACTTAAAAGTCCAATCATCAAGTTCTATCACGATGATTCAATATCTTACCAAGCTCCTGGAAGCGTATATTGGTGAAATTCAGAAACAATCTTTTGCTTTGGTGTCTGATTATGTATCACATGACAAATATGCAGTTGATATTTGCTTAAGGAATATATTGGATATTGTTCCGAATCTTGAACTTGTGAAAGTGTTTTCTGATGGAGCTGCTCGTCATTTTAAGCAGAAATACATATTGAGTCATGTGACATACCTTTCCGAAGTATTTGGAATCCAAATTGAATGGCACTTCTTCTAATCCTATCACGGAAAGAGGGCAGTAGATGCGATTGGAGGACAAGTGAAGAGGATGGCCTGGACAGCTGCGAAAGCAGGAAGCAGGATTCAGAGTGCTGAAGAATTTGTTAATACTGTTAGAAAGAAAACCAAAATATGTCTTCTTGAGGTTTCTCTGCCTGAAATTGAAGAAGCAAAAGAATTTCTCGACAAAAGATTTGAACGTATTTTACCTATGCCATCCACTCAGCGGGTTCATTATGTGAAAGTATTAGGTTTAAATGTTGTGGAATATGCTTTTCTTTCGTGTGCGGAAAGTGTCAGAATAATGCACAACTTTCGGAAATAAAAAGTGTAGTGATATGCGCGTGTACTACGAGGCTACTGCATTTAGCGTTCCTGCACTATAAGGAGTCCACTCCAGAGTGTGTTACAGGTATGTGCTGTGTGCTCTCATGTGTCGTCTTTGTTATGGTTTTGAGTCAGCTTTTTATACTTGCAATGACGTAACTGTGATAAGAAATGAGAGCTGTCAACATCTGTTTATATTGCATGATATTAATGCTTCTCCAAAGGATATGATAATTGTCAAAACGATAAATACAATTACACACCTGTATGTATTACATGTATGTAACGTATAATACATATGACTATGATTTACCATATGTTATACCATGTAAAACAAAGGCAAGGTATTACAATTTTCGCAAATGTCAGTTAGTGACAAACTCATGTCAGTTAGTCACGCTGACCTTCGAATAAATATCTCCAGATGAGAATAACATACCAAACCTTTTTTCAGGTCATTTGAAAGCTTAGAAGTTCCTCTCACAAGTGATTTTTCAGAACAAATCAAATACGAAAACTTTCAGAGAAAACGGAGGACAAACGTTTGAAGGTGGTTGACAAAAATATCAGTTAGTCACGAAAAGTTTAGCGCTCATTAATAAATAATTGTTTCATTTTTTTAAGGTTTTTATCTTCCCTATCGCAACCGCCAATGTATTCTCTCTCATCGTATGTCGTTAAAATAACATTTCTACACCTATATTGGCCATTAGACAGACATTTTAAGAAGAAAATGTAGTGTAAATGTCAGTTAGTCACACGCGGAATTGCGCAATACGAAGTTCCTCATTATTCAGTCGAGTAAGAGCTCGATGTTCTTCAAGATATTTAATTAACGCCAAAATCTCTGCCATTTTAGTCACACTTATTTTTAATAATACTATTCATTCACCTTTTTTACTGTTTTAAATACCTCTTTATTACGTAATTTAAATAACGTTTGTGGAAAAACAACAATACGACTTGCTTGAACTGGATGCCAAGGTCTTGTGTCTGTTTCCCGCTGTAGCTTTACTACTGCCGTATGTTTACTTTTTACATAGATAGCTCCATGAAAAGAAATCACATGCTGTTAAGGAGGGGAATCGTGAAGGACAAGGAATGCCACCATTTCTCGATATGGCACGATTTCGAAACAAATTTTGCAGTTACGTTTTAGAGATGCATGCAGTATGGGCATCTCTATATTATTGTTGAAACTAAGTTGTTCTGTTGATACGAAAATTTCTTCTTCTCAGGTGGTCACGTAAGAAATGTTGGATCGTTGTGACACAAAAAGCTACATTCACAGTTGCGTGGTATTCTCAAAGAAATATACCTACCCAAATAATTCCTTTAGAAAGAGAGCACCCTAGACCGTAAGATTTTCTGACTGTAGGGGTCGCTCGTGAAGTTACCAGGAATTTTCCTATGCATAATACCGGAAATTCTGCTTATTTACGAGGCTGTTCAGGGGAAAGTGGGTTTAATCAGATATTCATAAATTGGAAATAACACCTTCATCATGTTCGGTTTCATTAAAAACTACTTCACATAAAATAAGACGATTATTTAAGTAGTGATGATTTAATTTCTGCACAATTTGCAATTTGCATGGGTGAAATTTTAAACCTTTACTCAGAATTCGTCGTAAACTAGAGCGGCTAATGTTAAGTGTCAGTAAACGTGTCGGTCAATTCACTAAAGCAACTCTAACAGTCTCTATTTTTCAGAAGTACGAACACCTTTTGGTTTACCTGGATGTATCTTCGTTAGTGCCGAGTCTGTTTTCTGTAAACTCGCGAATCCAGCCCTTAACTGTACGGGCAGAGGCCATGCGTTAAATGTGGCAGCGAGTCCCTACTAACAGCTTGGACTCACCGTCCATTTAGATAACAAGATTTTACAGAAAATCTTCGTTGCTTACCAGTCCAATTGGTCATATTTAAGAAATTAAAAACAACAGACTAAACTACTAAATGAATCTCATCTTTCTTAAATAATTCATGTTTCAGCAACATCACCAAAATCCCGTTTCTTTGGTCCAGCCTGTACTTATATGCATTAATTTTAGAAACCCACAATTTATTGCAACAAAAAGGAACAAATTGCGGGTTCTTTTAAATTTAATTTACTCAAAAACCCTTGAATCTATTGAAATACGCCAAAGGAAAAAGTTGTCGTTTATTCAATTCTCTATGAATATAGCCATAAATCAAGAACCTTCAATCAATAATAATTCAGCCAGGTGATGATAAAGCTTTTTGATAAAAATATTGTTTTCTAGAAAACTATAAACTTTTCAACATTTTGGTATTAGACTTTCTTGTTACCCACAACATAAGAAATTTGCTGTGAAAGTCTGACGGATCATTTCACTTCCACCTGTATAGTAACGCCTGAGAATTAGTTGACTCTTCGC
This sequence comes from Tenodera sinensis, assembly GCA_030765045.1. Lineage (NCBI taxonomy): Eukaryota > Metazoa > Arthropoda > Insecta > Mantodea > Mantidae > Tenodera > Tenodera sinensis. Next base: position 162,930,915 of record CM060962.1, read on the forward strand.
ACAGGTCTTACTGAAGTTGGGTATTTACCTTTGTGAAAGATAGTATATAAGGCCCATAATGGAACGCAGCTAATTATGTTGCTACTGACAATCTAGCTCCTCCCTCTGCCAGCGCTACCTACTCTGTTTTTCAACCATAATGCTAACCACTAGATTGGCAAGGTGCTTTACCTCACCTAAATAGCGCCTAAATAGCGAAGGGTAACAGCACAACTTAAGTATTTTCATTCTGCACTACCGTTTTCTTATTATTGGTTGCCGTTTCTCAACATCAATAACTAACCCTCCGCTCCACCTTATTGTTGAAAGACCCCATGTAGATGTCGTATATTGTAGTCCAGTTTAACGACACATGCACATAATTCTTCACATTATTCTCTACAAAGCGGAATTCTGTTGTAATTGGTTTAGCTTTACTTGTGTACCAATTGTGGTGCAACTCTTTCATAGAGGTTCGTTTTTGTGTCTCGAAATTAATTTTCAGTCCAGTCACACAGACAGCCCACCCACTCTGGCTTGGAGAATCAAAGGTTGGTTACCTGAAGTATGAAACCCTACGGAGCGAAAACAGCTATTGTGATCTAGGGAAATGTGTCACCTTTATGCACGTGAGCTTGCTGGAAAACAAATTATCAGTCGACCAGCAAAAACATAGATACAACAAATAAAGGAGCTGCAATTGGCTAAAAAGCCTATACTTTGAAGAGGAAAATTCCTTTTATTGCTACACTTGTATAGCTTCCTTCTATTAATTCCTGCGGTCATCTCGACAATTTGGATTTTAAAAACAAAGGATGGTGGTACTAACTTGTTAACTGTATACAGCAGTGAACCAACCTTGTCTCTTTGGAGAGGCTTACGTAACGAACGGCTATTCTCCACTCCCCTCCTTCAGTCTGAGGGAAAGGGTCAGTATCCAATGACGGACACAAACAGACGACTCCAAGATAGTTTCTGAGTCACACCCTGAGTTTTGTGGGAGTATCCTCAGAAGAGTTCTTCATTCTGGATGATTTTTGCATAGATGCTACACAGCAAGACATCGCCAAAATGCTTACTAAATAAAAATGTTTATCCCATTAAAATACTATTTATATCGGTTTTTTCTGAACTATTTCCCAGATATTCTTTATTATTTCTTTGAACTTGCGAATATTTACACTTTTCTCAATTAGGAATGTTATACGTTTTTTTATCTATTGACCTTGCAAAGAGAATGGAATTTAAAAGACATCACATAGCAACCATCTCCTAAAATATTTCATAAGCCTACTGTATTTCCCATTGCACCTACAGGACAGTTAGAAATAAAGTACTTTCTCAAAATGTTTATATTGATTAAAACGTAGTAGATAAGGAAATAAGCATTTGCAAGAGCAGTTCGTATAAGAGTACGTATAGCTCTACATATATTTGCGAACAGAGTTTATTGCTCGTTGCAGCAGAAAGGTTTCCTTCAGTCTCGCCAGCTATTGAACCATTGCTACGTAATCGTTGTTATTGCACGTCTTCAGTACCTCATGGCTTGGTACGAGAGAACCAGTGCCTATTATACCCGAAAGGAATACAAAGGAATCGTATTCGTCTAGACTGGACTAAGAACAATTTCTTCTCGAAACGCCAAGAAATAGGGACTTGGTACAATAGTATGTGTTATAGACATAATAACCTGCAGACGGGAACGGGATTCGAACTTCTTCGTTAGAAACCCTTAGCCCTAACCATTCGTACATAAAGCACAGTTGCGGACATAGGTTAAAGCAGGTATCAAAGAATCATCAGATTTGTAATTCATAACGAACGATACGTATTGTTATTACCATTAGTGCTATTATTATTATTATTATTATTATTATTATTATTATTATTATTATTATTATTATTATTATTATTATTATTATTATTATTATTATTATTATTATTATTATTATTATTATTATTAATTATTATTATTATTATTATTATTATTATTATTATTATTATTATTATTATTATTATTGTTATTATTATTATTATTATTATTATTATTATTATTATTATTATTATTATTATTATTATTATCATTATCATTATCATTACTATTACTATCACTATTATTACTATTACTACTATTACCATTACCATTACCGTTACCGTTACCGTTACCATTATTATTATTATTATTATTATTATTATTATTATTATTATTATTATTATTATTATTATTATTATTATTATTATTATTATTATTATTATTATTATTATTATTATTATTATTATTATTATTATTATTATTATTATTATTATTATTATTATTATTATTATTATTATTATTATTATTATTATTATTATTATTATTATTATTACCATAATCACAAGTATTATGGAATATTAAATTAACATTCGGGATTATAAACATATCTTACTGGCATAATTAATAATTAATACAGTATGTAGGTTAATGAAAATACTGTGACCCACATTCGGGAGGTCACTTGGCCGCGCGCTCTGGCATGTAGTTGTGAACTACACTCTGGGCATGTAGTTTGGACAGTGTCGGGCAGATAGCGTGGATGACTGCATGGCAACTGCTGTTCTCGGTGCTGGGCGTCTGGTGGTCCTTGTCCTCCGTCGTGAGGGGGGGGGGGGGGGGGGGGCACGCCTCTTTCGATACCGCCCCGGACCCGCTGTGTGATGCTGGCTGCTTGGCGGGGCCTAGCGCCGGGATGAAGACATCTCAGCACTCATCGCGTCTCTGGTGGGCCTGTCTAGCTGCGGTTCTGACAGCACCCCTTCGGTTCCCTCATTCATCCCTACCTCCTGGGGGGTGGTAGCCACAATAGACCTGTGTAGGTCGACGTGAGCGAGATGCCCCCCCCCCCGTACCTGTACCCTCTACCTTTAATCCAAGTAACAATCGTAGCTAAATGTTAGTGCACTTGCAGTGTTAGCAATACGGGAAAGCTTGTACATTAAGGAACTGGAATGAAATGTAATGATACTACACTAGAAGTTTTTTTGCCATCGCAATTGGGGTGATATTAAATACACAAATAAGGAATAGAAAACAGTTTATTTGCAAGAAAGAATTAAAATCCAAAAATATAAATGGAGTACTGTTGAGGAGGTGGAAATGCATTCAAACTGGCTAAGAGTAATGTGTGTACAAGAAATGCTAGAGAAAAATAGAACGGAGGAAACGCTATTGTGACTAGAGGGGTTGGTGAAGCAGGCAGGGACAAAACTGAAAACAAAATATGATTTTACCAATTAAACGAAGGGTTAGTATGATGAAGACTACAGGAAAGCAAAATAAAGAGTTCTAAGGGAGTTAAGCAAGTGGAGTCAAACAGCAAGATACCTGTAGGAAAAAGAACATTTCATAATTTAAAGCGAGGCATAAACATTTTGCGAAAATTAAAAAGAAGGAATGTGGGGATGAGTCAATAAATATGAGTAAGCAAGAGGCAGCAAGATAATACAAAAACAACCTATAGGAGTAGAGATAAGGAAAGCAATGTTAAGTCCAGAATTGTTATGTAATTACTTCGAACATATTTAAAGGTCAGAACAGCGGAACAGGACAAGTCTAGGAGAACTAGAAAATATAAATTATATTGAGTAATTAAAGATTCAAGAACAAATAAGAGACGAGAACAAATAACAAGATTAAAAATCTGATGTGTTGCATTCACATGACTTTCTCTACTCTTATACAAATATTCTTAGAAACGTTTATTCCTCTATCTACCTCTGGTTGGTTGGAAAGCCAAGAAGCGTTGAAGAGGGCAGATGTGAGGCCCCGAACGCGTGCAAGCAAGCAGTGGGAAGAAGAACAACAAAAGGAAAAGGAAGAAGTAAAACAAGAAGAGGAAATGTTAATTGATGCTGTATTCAAAGCAAAGCAATGTTTAATTTTACTCCTATGTGGTAGCTGTTTTGAGCATCCTTAATAAATTCAAGCCCATTCTTGGCTCTACTAACGAAAACTGTCACGGTGAAGTCTCTATCCTTCATACGTTTCTAGTTTTCCAGAGGATACCTTTTAAAGGAGTACACTCTTTTGGATGTTTATTTGTTGTACTCAGTGCATTTTCCATTATAGTAGAATTCAGGTTTTTCTTGTTGGAGTAGACTAGAAATGTGAGTTTTGCATAGGAATGGGGCCTTTCCTTGAGGCAATAGACTCTGTGTGTCTGCACTTTCTATCAAGTTCTTCCAAAAACGTAGAGAATGACTACAATCTAACAACTGAAGCTCCTCTAACTCTATTATGGTTACTGTAGTACAGAGGAGTTTCTATCAAGACGAAAGAGTGAGAAGAAAAATGCTGGATAAAAAAGCAAACGTTGTGTGTGTGAGTGTAGCAAGTTGTGAGAGTTGTGTGGTAAACTTGAAGAAGAGGGAACATAAAAACCTGCACCGACCAAAGAAGTAATTTTGTTATAAAACTAAAGCATTAAGTCTTTATCCATTATGCATGCTCGTGGACGTGCACTTGGTAGGGGAAAATGGCCCGTATACTCGTAGAAATGAGGGGGTTTAAGCTATATTCCCACATGAATTTAGCACACATTATTACATACACGGAATGCTGCAAAACTCCGTTGTACTTTATTTCATATTATTATGTTAGTTTGAATTTTCTCAATGAAACATCTGTTACAGCACTTGCAAACCATTCAGTAAAACAACCGGAAAGTTTGACATAAGAATTTACGAACAAATCGCCTTCTCCTTTACATTCAGCACGCATATTTCAGCGTATTTCCTAATGACGAACTCTGCACTGTCATGTTAAGTATCTTTGATTACAAATCAAAGCATATAGCGTATCCATACTCCTTTAATAAAAGCTTTTGGCTTATTATTCGAGCAAAGATAAATTAGTCTTGAATCAGTGTCCTAAAATCAGAACTGTGAAGCACCTCATTCATGCATAGTTTTTATTGAAGTGAACACTGTACGTAGCTATATGTTTTAGGGAAATAAATAGATCGATTTGAAAGCATTTGTTTAATAATTTGGGTATTGCGAATTTAAAACATTTAAATACTGCTCCCGGGGATTAAACGTGTTAACTAAACTTTCGTATTACTCAGCTCAAGAATTTCTATTTGCAATTTCGAACATTTGTTTCTTGTCAAGGGTAGCTTGGAGTGGGGGATTCACTGCTTAATTTATGATACCGATTATAAACTGCTTCCTAAGAATCTATGACTTTCTGCTGACAATCGAAGGCTTTCTATGAGTGTTGCAAACACAAGTTTAGCAGTCGGTTTCTTCATTAAAATTCTAAAAGAAATATAACCTGTGCACATAGCTTCTTTGATCAACCTATCGATACAATAGCAATCACATGTCACATGCAGGAACAAGAACGAATAAAGATAAACGGTCTCCATCTCCAATAACAGTAGATCTGTTGTTTCCAACCAGAACAAAAAATTACATCAAAATTAAATTGTTATAACTGTTCTTTATAAATTGTAGTTTTAAAGCTCCACATTAAATGTTGAATGTTGTTCAATGAAGCTGTATTCTCATTATTATAGCGAATAATATAAGAGCAAACGCTAAACATAAATGTAACACGTAACTACTTACGCATTATATTGTACAACCTTAGTTGTTTATTGCCAAAACTAATTAATACCAATTCCGATATTTAGCCGGCATTTTCTTTCTGAACATGCTGCTCATGTGTGCACATCTGCGCTCTCTCTCTCTCTCTCTCTCTCTCTCTCTCTCTCTCTCTCTCTCTTTCTCTTTCTCTTTCAGAGACCTTTTTCTAGAAATGCTTTCTTTCGATTCAGGCGCCTATGGGAATGCCGTGTGAATTTATCACTAAGAGGATTAAGACGTAACATGTCTACTTATATCATCATGAAACAGATAGGTTAGACATACGTTCAAGCAGTAATGCATACTGCAGTATCACAGAATCCCATACACATAATTTATACCTTCAGTAATAATCATTATAAAAGTAACAAACAGGACTGCCTGCAACACTTTCTACCTAATTGTTTAAAATACAGGGACATATGAGGCAAGTGTACCAATATATTGCTGATGTGAACTAAAACTTGATAGCACTGGAATACTATAGTACCCTTATAGAGTTAAGCTGGTACTGACATATCAGGTGCATCACTTACCCCTATTGCTTTTAATTTATGCAGCCCACTGAGTAACAGATGCGCTTTGAGTCTATTTTGACCGTTCGCTCTGCACCTCCTCTATGTAAAGCCGTAGACAAAATAAATGAGTCATCCTAGATTTCATATGCCGATTGGAGGGCTTCGTGTACCTCCTACACACGTGTTCTTACTGCACCAGTACGACGGAGTTCAATCCCTTCCCTGGATAATCTCACCCACCTTGGCGCTGCAGATTCAGAGGCTACAGTTTGAGTTGTAGTAAGTCATTAATCACCCTTTATCTCTTGACCATGCAAAGCGAACGCAATTTCAAAGCATCACGCAGTAACCAGCTTTCAAAGATTTGACTGTCGCTTAACTCATTAACACCTACACATGTAACACATTCTTAAGTTTATTATTGTGCTTTCAAAAATTATGTTTGAGGTTTCATACCACTGCTAATTGCTGTGTAAAGAAACCATGTTTACGTGAAATATCTATAGTCGTGTTTGCTAGGATAATGACGCACTGACTGCTTGAAAGCTGCTGTTCCTGAATGTGGAGCAGAAATGGACATCCTTTTCTAATAAGTATATTTTGATGCTTAGAATTATTATGTGGATTGTTTCTTGATAGTATATTTATTTGTATGGTGTAGTATATATTCTGTGGGATTTTTAAGGTCACTCAAAAAAAAAAAAAAAAAAAAAGAACAATGAACTTATAGCTTCCTTATTTCAATGTTACCATATTGCGGATATACTCAGTAAGACGTACATTTTATGATGCTTTAGGGAAGGGCTTTACTTGCTGAAGCACTGGAAATAATCTATACTGATGCCATTATAATATGAGAGAAAATAGAATTCCTAAAGGATGTCCCCTGGAGAACAAGCATTTTCCAAAATAAGATGTCGGCATTTTGAGATAGCATTGGAGAACATCGGTGGATTGATTTATGTCCAATAGATGGACAACTCAGTAGTGACAATGATCTCTTCTTTATATGGTGCACAAGAAGTAGCTCAAATAAAGAGGTTTTCACAGCAACAGAAGCGAAATGTAATGATTCCAAAGTTAACTCTAGTCGCCAAATATGTACAGCACCTTTATGGGAGGTAGAGACAAAATGGGCCAGAATATTGCTTGCTATTACATTTCGATATGAAAATGGTGCTGGCTTTTGTTTACGTGGACGCTAGATGTGGCCATTGTATAATAAAGTCAGAAGACAAAGAATAGCTCAAATAGATTTCAAAACAGAAATAGCTACCGTCTATCTCAAGAGACACCAGACTGTACAAAAATGATTTCTTCAGGAATATCTCTTAGCGGTCGCACATCAGATTTTGTAAGATTTGACAGAACCAAACACCTTGTCCTGCCAACGGAAAGAGGAAAAAGGAAAAGGTGTGCTAATGACCTACATCAACTGCTTTATTTCTTTTCATACTCGTTAGATTTTTAGTGGTATTATGAACCCAGTACTGATGTATTTCATAACTGCATTTTTGTGAAATTACCCAATGCTTACTAAATTAGTTAAAATTGTTATTTTTTGGGGGGGAGACATTATTAACTTTAATAATGATATAGGATACTAGTCTGATGAAAATTTGAAATATAATGAACATGAAAATTATAGCCACAAAATAGATAGTGAAATGCCTATCGTTACCACACGATAACAGCAAATATTTTCAAACATGAGTAAGGAATACTTATTTTTCTACTTGTATTACATTTTATTCGATACACTAGTATTACTCAGAGCCATACTGATGTAAAACCAATATAAATTAACAAAAAAGTAATTCGGGCGTTTATGAGCTAAAGCATATTGTATTCCCGTGTTCTACTTGCACCTAGGTACAGGAAAATAACCAATAACAATTTCTTCGGTTAACAAGAAGCAGATAGAGGAATACACATTTGTAAGAACAACTTACACTTAAAAATATTAAGTTTACTACATAAACTCTACTGCAAAATCCAGTTACTTATGACCTTAAAAGTGCATTGGTTAGTAAAATAAATGTCGGTGTTTGGATTCCTGGAAGGGAATAAAAAGATTCAACCAACATCTCTGAGTTTAAGAATTTCCAGTCCTTGAATATTTATTTTCTGTTTTATGATTTATCGATATGCTTTTGTCTGTTTTCCATTTTATTTATTGTGTAGTTGCTTTTGTTTACTTTTTGGACTTTGCTTCATATAAGTTTTCATTTATTGTGTTTTGTTACACTTGCCTTGTGTTGTTTTTAAGACTTGCTAATCAACATAAGATACTTCGTGAGCATGTTTGTAAAGTTTATTGATGGGGCAGAACCAAACGCAACACAACAGCTTTCAAAATCTACACGAGATGTCAAACAATTTAGGAACATCTCCGTACGACCAACGAGGTTATACAGTAAACATCTGGATTTAACACGAGCATGTGTTAATATTACCGAGCAAGTTGATTCCAGATAACGTACGAGGTTCCGAGGTTCCCATTCAGTAGGTCCCAGTTCGACTTCCATTGACCACGCGCTCTGACCTTGGGTTTTTAATGTTGTTCCCTGGTCGATAGGCGTATTCCAGTGTGATTTCTGTGATATCCTTTTATCTCCATTCCCTTTCATTCCTTTCTCATGTTTCAAGTGTTCTTCCAGGTTTCTGGCGTGTGACGGTGCTTGCTCCAAGGAAAGAATATTCACCGCGGGGAATATGCTGCTTGTTTATAACAGTTTACATCGCCCTCTCCAGGCAGCTCCAGTAGTAGGCGGGAACTTCGAACCTGGAAATTCTAACGACTTCTGCACGTCTCCGTAGCCTGTCTGCATGCACTCTATGGCCTGCTACGGTTCCTTCCCTTGGTCCATTCTTTCTTGAGGTGGTAGCCGCCGGTGTTTGATAACTGTGCTTATGTACTATATACTCATATTTATGTGATAAAGATGACTATGGAGATGAGTATCCTGCGTGAAGCAGCAGGTTTTGATTCTCTCGCAAAGGAGTATGTTCTCATTGAGCTGATTATACCAGGTGGCCCACGGACGCCGTCCTCTGTTGAAGTTAGTTAATCCCGGATACCACAGACGTCGAAAGGTTTGCCTATGCAGAACAGTAAGGGGAATCCACACCATCAAAGAGGAGACCTTGCTTGACGTGAGACTAGCGCTTGAAAACAAACACTTTACTGCTGCAACTTGTCCTGTAGCTCGTCGCTAAATACTTGTTTGCTGTAGGTTTCTATGTAAAGGAATGATTGTCCCTGACCAAAGCAATACGCACAAGGGGCCTTGTTGGATGCGTTGATGTAAGCGCCTCTCAGTGTTAGCAAAGATACCTATTAACATTTCTGCAGATACTGAAGCACAAGCATGGCGTTTTCTCTCTTTTAACACATCTGGAATTTCCGGTTCCGTTTCGTAAACCCTGGCTTAGATATATCCCCATAACAAAAATCCAAGGACATTAAATCAGGAGATCTCAGTGGCCATTGAATGCAACTACCACGACCGATCCACCGTTCGGTGTACACGTTAAGATATTCTGTAACCCCTTTACAATAATGTGTGCACCATCGTGGTGAAACCAGTGCCTCACAGCCAACTAAAGTGCAGTGTCCTCTAGAGGATGCTTAAAATTCAGCTCATTCTATAGAAATTGCAAATACAGTTGGCCAGTTAGTCTGGGAGCCAAATAAACTGGTCCAATGTGGTCTCCTAGAATGTCGCACCATACGTTAACACCCCAGTGCGCTTGAATGTGAAGTGGTCGTAACCAGTGACGATTTGCAGGAGCTCAGTAATGTAGATCATGTCTATTTACAGTGTAGACATTGGCGAAATAGCATTCATCTCCCCATAAAATCTGCCTGATGAAATCCGGTTTACCTCTACTTTATTTAAGAGACTTCTGCAGAACGATAGCCGATTTTAAAACTCGTTTCAATTAATTAATTTGTTGTTTAACGACGCTGTCAATTACCAGGATCATATCAGCGTCGACGGTGTGACAGAATTTCGTCCCGAAGGAGTTCTTTTACATGCCCGTAATTATCGTCGTTTATAAAACCCATGGGCCGGATTTGAACCGCCGACCTCGGGATCAGTAGGCCAGCGTCTAACCAACTGAGCCACCCAGACTGACGAAATTTGTTGACATTTACATACATAAGCAAAACAATATATACAAGTCAATGTTTCCTTAGAGGTTTCAATTTCTAATTATTCAAAAAAGGCTATTAAGGAATGAATTAATGCAATGTTTGTTTGTTGACCCCATTAACAAGATGTGAAATTACTGAATTCAATTACTTCTCTCGTCTTTATCATCAATTTCTGTGCGTAAATTTATCTGCATTGAGTGCTTTGGCACTCATTCTTGACAATCTATTTACGATGTGTGGTTGCTTGGAAGAGGAAGGACTTATGGTTTGAAGTGGATCATATGATGGACAAAATACAATTTGAAGTGAACCCGCAATTGAAGCCTGGTTTGCTTGAAAGCTAATAGGGTTAAGAGTGAAATGAATTTACCCTTGGATAGAGCGTGTGCAAATTATCAGTAACACACATAAAACTCGTAAAAATGTGGACTTAATACGATTAGAAGAGTTCCTCCTCATTTTAAGAATCTTGCACTAAACAGTTTTGAAATAACTCTATACTGCATAAAAGTTTGTCTTACGTGTACTTAGTGCCCAACTAAAAGCATTTACAAAATATATTCTATGGGTGGATTATTGTTTAAGAAAGATGGTTCATATTTTCATAATGTTATTCCTTAAGGTAATAATGTATTACTGAACACAAATGATTGATCAGCACCTAAAAAATTATTATCTCGATGTGTCCACACAAGAAAATAGGTAACTATAGAATTGTGGTTGCATTGGGTATGTATGGGTCACTAAGCTGAAATAAACAATAGTACATTAGTCCTGATATTCCTAAGACCATTTGTACTGAACGATATTAAGTCTTTGAAACTTTATGTAAGTGCTTTATCAACAAATTGAATGCTGTCAAAACGATTAAAGCATTAAATGGTTGTAGAAAGTGCCTCAAAGCTATGTGTACACGTTTTGTGGCACTACTTCTCAGCAACGGAATGACACAGAAAGAGATGCTGTTATGTTGTGTTCCATAACCCTGTGCTTGTTCAAAATGTCTTCTTATGCCGCAGTACGCTCACAACAATGATATTTATCATGTGAAAGCTTGTATGACTGCATCGACACTCTCGTTATCAGTGAACTTCTGTTTCTTCCGCGCCGCTCTTTCAACAAATCTTGCACCGTTCCATTGACATCAAACTTGTCACGTATCCTTGTGACTGTTAACCTTGTTGTGGGTGGTGTTCCAGATTCAACCCTCCAAAGTGGTTAAGATACGACAACATGCTCCAATAACATTTCAGTGCCCGCTGCTTACGTTTGTCGAACGATAAATGCATCTTGGTTTATAAACACATGAACGCGTTCCTATGCGTGTTTCTTTATTTTGCTCTAATTCAGATACTGAGAAATGGTGTTTCAAAGTGTGTATATACCAGCTTGAAACACCATATATAACTGCAGAGATTTCAGTTCTAGATGTTCTGTTCAGTTGAAAACCAAAACACTAGAGGATTGAGGGAAAACAAACTGTAAAAGACCAGCTCCTTTACTAGAAAGCAACATACGATATCGCATAAGGTTCAACATTATGTATCCGCTGCCTGGATTTGTCAACTTCCAATTGTTTAGTCTAGACTTGGATCCGATTGAACATTTTTTAGCTTTAACGCCCTTGAACTGACGAATATTTTTTTTCTGGAAAAAATACATGGAGCAGGGGTTCACAGTTTCAATGGCACAGCCAAATAGCCAGGGCTGACCGTCAATCCATCACATGGTTGCAATTAGTACTGAAATAAGCAGAGTATAAAATGCACAGACAGCTACACTATATACTGCGGCGGCGCACTTCAAAGGAAGCTCGTGGCCGCACTGGCCCACGCCTATGGCGGTACGCGTATCAGAGGCGCTCAAGGTCAGGATGGTTCGCGTGACTTGTGAACACTTGACAAGAATCAGAGCGGCGTGACAAGTTCAAGAAAGGTCCATGTTACACCATCTTACTATATAAGGAAGAGAGTATTGAATTATGGACAGGAGTCAATCAGTTCTTAGTTTGAGTGTGTGTGTGTGTGTGTGTGTGTGTGTATGTGTGTGTCTGTGTGTGTATGTGTGCCCCCCCCCCCAGCTTCGTGTACGGTCGCGTCATGAAGGAAGATAGCGGAGCAGTTATGATTCTTGAGTGATTGTATCGTTAGAGCGTTGGTCGCCTACCACCTAGACGGCCCGACTCCAATCCCATGGACCCACATGTAGTATTCGTGACAGACGAAGCGGCGTCAGGGAGGGTTTTCTCCGGGTTCTCCGTTCTCCCCCTCCACTCATTCCAGCAATTGCTCCATTATCACATTTCCAATCATCGATTTCGCCTGCATTTCATATCATCTACTTCCTCCGTATCATACCTGGTGCTTGGCTGACCACCCAGTTCCAGGTGTTCACTCTGTCCGGACCACAGGTTCGTGTGCTCTCCGACAGGCTCTGACCCTAGGCTCTGGCTCGTAAGTCCTGGGGGATGTAAGTCATGTATAAGGGGAGGGTAATCAGGTAAAGAATAAAGAAAAGAGTGATTGTATGGTTAGAGGTAATATTTTAACCACAGAGAAAGTGAAGAAAGACAGTGAAAGGATTGATTCAAGGTTACGAGAAGAAAACACTTGTGAGTTGTAATATCACGAAAAGCTAAAGACTGTGTTAACGTCAGTAAAGGAAAACTGTGTATTTATGCATTCAGTTAGAGGAAAATAAAGTAAAAATACATGGGTCATTAAATAATTAGTGGCAACAATGTTTGCATGTGGCGCTATCAGCCATAAATGATGCAAGCTGGTAATAATGAGAAAGAAGAGCATCTGATGTATGTTACCCGTGAGCTTAAAGATAGTAATATTATTCATAAGATATTTGTAGTAAGTTTGATGTGTCGACTGTTATCTGTAATGCTCTAATGCAGCCCAGCTCCACGTTTTTGGAGAACATTTTTGCTACCCTTGCAAAATGCATGCGCTCACCTAGCCACGATACAGTATGATAAAGTCTCTCCACCACGAGCTACAAGTAATGCTGCATGGCATTGTTGACCTTTCTTGCCTCTCGTAATTACAATTTTAATACAGCATTTTTGTTTGTATTTACTAAGCGTTTAGAGCAAACAGACAACAGTCGACAATTTAAACTTACTACAAATATCTTATAAATAACATTACTATCTTTAAACTCACGGATAACATACATCAGATGCTCTTCTTTCTCATTGTTAGCAGCTTGCATCATTTACGGCTGATAGCGCCACATGCAAACATTGTTGCCACTAATTATTGAATGACCCATGTAGTTACTGGACTGGGCCTTTGTCGTTTGGTCACAATACTAAACGGACACACCGAGACCGATTTAACCACATATAACACTTGTTGGATTGAGATAACACGTCTTAACTGCCGTAACTCATCATTACCGCCTCTCCACCTTTGGGACCCGTCCATAACATGCAGGTCGATGATAGAACTTCGGCAATTATATACTACCTGCCCTTCTCATTCACGGCTAGACGAGCCAACTAAACCGAGATCACCAAATATGCCCACAAACATTTGGGTTACTTCAGCTCCACTGATCACCACAAATGTACATGTAAATAATCACTCAACTGAACTAATTAAAATTAATGCAGGAATGTATGCAGAGCAGCACAAATCTGGAGAGCTAGTGCGTGAATTTATATACTGCATATTTCGTCCTTCCATCCAGAGAGATCTCGATAAGGGGATTATCTAAGCTCATGACCACATTTATTCTGCTTTTCATACATTCTAGAAAAATGTATTGTAGGAATATATTATAAATCTCGCTGTGACAACACTCTATAGATAGTGAGAACATGAATGCATAAGTTGTAAGATGGTCGCTGTAGCTTTGCAGTACTATACAATAATTTTGGGCACGACAATAGCTCATGTTTATTTCATCTGTCATGGTATCGGACTGCTTGTAAAGGTGTGCAAGGTTTCTGAAACTCTGTTGCGTTTATTCCTTTGTAAGGTGACGTAAGGTCAAGTGGCCAATACTTCTGCTTATTTCTGAGGAAAACAGTCTTGCAATACAGACAGCTGAGTATTGTTTCCGCACCTACTTTGAAACCACTGTAACAAACTTATATGATACACTGTTAGGTCGACCGTTGATATTTAAAGCCCTACGTTGAAGTGACAATATGTGACAAATATTTTACCTGGCTTCGGATGTCGAAATTCTCCAATCACACGTTGATGTTCCTGGTTATAACAAGTACTATCTTGCTACATTTATGGTTGCCAACTAGTAACACACTTTGTTACAAGGGTTGGGTCGACCGTTAGTGCATTGTTGGAGTGAGGGTTAAAAGTGTATATTACACTCCATTGCTGTACAATGCACTTGAAGTTCTGGCAGATATTTCTGGAATAGATTGAGCAATTGAGGTCTTAACCTCGGGGTAAGCGCAGGTATCACGAAAGATGACAACAGACACACGTGTTACAAACTTTCATGCCAGAACACGTTTACATTTGCAACGAGATGTGCCAACAACTAGTCTTCTTAAAGTACTAATTCACTGCTCACTGATAATCCATGAAGGTACACTGTGATAAATATTTTCGGTTTATCCCTGAATATTAAATTTATATCACATTAGCCCAAATCCTCGGACTACTGATGCACGGTACCATCTGTCTCCTTAGGCAAACAGATAACTAGTGATGCTTTGTAAGCCAACTGAAGCTAAGTTCAATAATGTCCGTTAGGAGCTACTGTCGTTCTCAAACATACCTCCTATTTAAATAGTTTTATTCTTGTTTTTACATTTACTAGCCATAACGTACCTCAATATTATTTATTACCTATACTTTTATTATTATTATTATTATTATTATTATTATTATTATTATTATTATTATTATTATTATTATTATTATTATTATTATTATTATTATTATTATTATTATTATTATTATTATTATTATTATTATTATTATTATTATTATTATTATTATTAAGTACTTTGTTCCCCATAATTAACGAATTATTCGTCTTAAACTGAATGTGACTACTGACATCAAATGAATCTCTACATATACCACCGACATCAAATTAATTTCCATATCACCACATAGACTGTCTAATTTGAAACCATTTCTAGGCATAAAATTGGCATGCTTAGCATAAATTGGGATGAAAATTGCTCCTTCGTTTCAGTGAATAATATATAAGGAATAACTGTATTTGACGAGAGAAGATAAATGTCGCGTTACGTTATAAGGTTTTTCTTATTTGTTGCAGGTAAGAAAAATTATCTATGCGCAACCCAGAATGACTGTTTGCTGCACTGGAGGTAGGTTTAGAATACTACGTATCTCACAATTAGCTAAAAGCACAGAAGAGTTGCTAAGTCTAAATTAATAAGTAGTAAATATACTGTGATACAGTGTTAGTACGTATTTTATTACAGAATAAAGAACAATCGAATATTTTTAATTGTACAGTTTCTGTTATAAAGAAGCATTTATAGAATTGCATATACTATATGTAATTATATTGCATATTGTTTTGCGCGATCAAGGATAATTGAAGATGTCAATGGCAATGTAATTTACATAGTTGTGTATTAACACTGGTTGAAGCATCAAAGTGCCAGGCCAGTATCAGTCTTACGAGTAAAAGTGTTGTGTATAAATAAATGCCTTTTACATGTTCAATTTCATTTTCAAATAAAGGCCGATTGAACTTGAGCTACGGAAGTGCATTGTAATTGATTCTTTCGACCTACTTGGTTAAAGTAGCCCAGCTGAGCCTTCTATATACATGTTCATTCATATAGAACGAATTATTCATATGGATTATCGTTAGGTCCTTATTCTCTATATTCATTTTCATATTCACATCACTGACAAATCATATGATTATGGCGGTACGTTTGTATAGTAGCACCCATCCCTTAACGCCCACAATCCAAGAAGATGTAAAACTGTCCCGCTGTTGACATGAACACAATAGAGGGTCCTCTCAATATACTCAATACACTCTACACATAAATATGGACAATGCTCTTCAAGAAATGCCTAGAAATAGGCAAGGTACAAGAAAGATGGAGAAACTCAACACTCGTATTGCACAAGGGAAAGGGAAACACCGAAGACCCTAATAGCTATAGGGAGATAGCCCTTGAAAGCAATCCTCCAAACTGTTCTCAAAGACCCAGAATGACAAGAGATAGAACCTATGATCACCAAACAACAATTCGGCTTCAGGAAAAACAGAACACTCGACAAGCACTCCTAGCAAATATTGAAGACGCAATACCAGTATCCAAAGGCAAATATTACTCCGTGTTCGTGGACTTCTCGAAAGCCTTCGACCAACTAGATAGAACGACACTGAAGGAAAAACTAGAAAAGACGCCTAAGAGCAAATATCTAATCACAAGTGTAACAGGTCTATAACAGAGTGCAAATAGGCGACGGGAAATCAAAGTCCAAAGAAATTATTCGTTCAAATGGTGTGCTTCAGGGAGAACAAGCAGGCCCGTCCTCCTCAACATAACCACAGTGAACAGTACAAAAGCTATGGAAGGCATGGAGGCAAATATAACTATGTAAGCAGTTGACATAATCGGAGTCTCAAAAAAGACCAGCTTCAAATGGGAATACACAACCTGCATTCATAGGCTGAAGAAAACAAATTCAAAGTCAAGAGGGAGAAGATCCCCCAGATGGTATTCAGAAAGGGAAGCAGATTAGCCCCAGAAGAAAAGATCACCCTAGGAAACAACAAATACAAAATAGTCTATGAAACAGAACACCTAGGTGTAACGCTGCAAACAACAGCATTGTCGTTTAAGACAGTAAGAGAAAGGACGGCAGCAGTAACCAAAAGCATATGCACCATACCCTCTTGCAAGCTAAAATATGTCCAATTATCAATTACAGCCTAAAACTAATGTGGAAAAGCTAACAATGTCAGACCTCATATGGCTAGAAAAACTAAAAGCACGCTTCCTCAAAAGAATGTTGGGAGTCGCCACCACAGCCCCAAACCGACTCGTCTACGAGTTAGCAAGAGAACCCTTCTTCGACTCACAAATATACATTTTTTTGCAAATCTTAAACACTCTCAAAGGAGGACCGCTCCCCCTACCACTGGCTAATAACCATTAGCAAACAAACGGTAACCCTCATAAACAGGGCGAGTGGCAATGTAGCTTTCTTGTGGGTCCTTTATATTTTTAAACCGCAAGCCTTACAAAACCCATACCTCAAAGTAATTCCGTCTTTGGCAGAGGAGTGGGGTAGAGTTTTTGTGTTTTGAAAAACACTATGCGCACCAAACTATGGCCACCGTCTACCCCAGCAGAGCAGAAACACCCAGAGAACAGAAGAAAGAAGAGAGAGGGAATATGTTTAGATGTCTACACAGCGCACGCCATGATGGACAGAAAATGGCAACAAGATAATCAGCACCTAAGACATCTATTCACAAGACCAGCCATCCATGGGTTCTGCCATAAAATGTGTAGTAATGACAAAAACCACATCCCAAGTGAAAATTACGTGTGCAGACTGTGTGGAAATCGATGTGACAGAACATGTGCAAGAAAGCAGTTAAATCACAGAAAGACTATTGAAAAGATAAATAACTTTCTTTTGCACTATTGTGCGCTTTATGGCCTTATTATAATTTACCCTTAGAAAAATGATCTGCGGTTGTCAAGTCACTTAAGTACTATGTACTTTCTAAAAGGCAGTGGCATGAGGAAGGCCACTAAGGCATGAGGATTACTATAGTGAGAGTGTGCAATGTATGTTTACGCAGTTATGGTTTGGAATACTGAAAACCCTAATCAAAAGATTACTGTTAGTTTTCAGTTTTGAATGTATGACTAATGCTAATCTGTTTAATGACCATCCTAAGACTCAGGTAGCATTTTTAGAATATGTGAATGCATACGTTTGCATTATTGATATATTATTTTGAAAATGGCTTAACCATTTGTTAAACTTAATAATTGATTCTCGGGTGATCAGCCGCGTCAAATTTATAAAATTCGAGCTTTCAACCATTTGATTCTTCGTGGTCTTCTTGGTCGAAATCTCCAATTTTATAAATTAGAAGCGGCTGATCACCCGAGAATTAATTATTAGTAACACTCACCACGAAAGTTTTAAGTCTTATATCTGTTAAACTTGATATACAGCACACTTTAGATCCCACTTGGAGAAGAGACCCTCCCCAAAAGGGAATGAAGTCGAACATTGTGAAATACCTCACTTATTGCTGGCATTTTTAAACAAAACTTTATAAGCATAAGTTTTCTTATTTACAAATGTAAGATAATATCAATATAATGGAAGATTTACCAAATTATTATTCATTACCATCACTCGTGAATGTAAACACGGGATGGCTCACCAATCGGATAACCAACATAGAAAATACATATCTGGTTGAATTTGTATTACCACTGCACAAAATAATCGTTTTATTATACGTCACATGGTGTGTTTGTTTAGAGAAAGGGAAACAGTAAGTGTTGCGGAGTGAGTGGCAGAGGCAGAGAAAGGGGAAGAGTAAAAGTGAGGCAGAAACCGTTAGAGGGTAAGAAAGACTTCGCGAATAGTGCTGGTTGTACAGTGGAGTACACGAAATCGTACCAATATAATGCTCAGTGGTTTATATTGGTGAGGAATACAAAAACGTCTCTGGCACGCCCGGCATGTTCCGCTTAATTTGGTTCTAGCAATTCACTTAATGTTTGTGCTACAGGTTCATAGAAAAGCTGGTGTGGACAGTCGTTGCTAAATATGCCTTCCACCCACTGAGATTACATCTCCCCTTTCGTCACTCACCTGGGCATGACTTTGTTCATAGGCTTGGACTGGAATTCAAAACGATAAGACGACTGGTATGAAACTCAGATTGAGCTTCTGCCAAATTTAACTAAAGAAATACACTATAGGAAATAAAAGAATCCGCATGTTTCCATACACTCGCCTGCGTAGTGAATTCCCATATTTGATTTCAATTATAATTTTTCTGTCACTCTTATAGGTCAAGCAAGTCCATAACAACTGACGCTTATGGTCTGTTCATCCATTGTTCAAGATAATGCAATTTATCTGACAGGTTTTAGAATAGGGCTGAGGTACCGTCACCGTACAGGTATCCATTTATTTTCTAAACAAATTCAAGTTACGTCATCAGCATCGGTTTGACAAACTTCAATCACAGAAGGTGTTTTTTTCCCCTTTTTCCAGGGATTTTTGGGGGAAGAGGATCCAATAGGCAAAAGAATGAACTTCGGCATCTCGGTCTCGTTTATCAGAGAAGCTTTTGTTCTCGAATGACTTTCTTGGTAATTTGAGACATAAAGCCAGCTTAGGGCTCCCATTTGCTTTCAATCATGTTGCAGCTCTGTAGAAAGAGGTATAAGAGTCAACTATACAACGTAGTTAACAGCTTCTCAGCAAAACTGAAGTTAGATACTTGAGCTATTACAAGGTTCATAACCGATTAAGTTATTTTCATCTCTCAAACTATTCGAGTTACAAGCGTTGAGAACGTTATACGCTTCCCAAAAGGCATTCATTGACTTTAGAGATCATATTGTCTGTAACACAGAGGCGTTGTGTATTCAGAAACGTCTCTAAAATATTCCGGATGTTTCGCAGAAAACAACTGATATATGCAACAGAATGGAGTGTATGGAATGAAATATGTGGCACTAATAGAAATATAAAGGCCTTCTGCAGGAAATTTCATACCTTGTTGTATAAGGCTTCTTTGGTTGTCTTGAAAGTTTAAGCAGTTATGAGTAATAAAATAACGTATCAGATCCCTTTGGACTTAATACGGTATAAAAATTCCCACTAAAATGCATGTGTTCGAGAGGTCAGCGTTCTGCCCTCTCAACCTAGAAATTCCGGAGTCGATTCCCGACCTTGGTAAGAAGTTTTTATTTTATTAGGATCATTACCTATCCTCCTCAGTGTCTGCAGATATGAACGTGAGAGTGAAAGTGATTGTGTTTCCTAATGAAAATCATTAAAATCAACTGTTCAAAACCTACCGTAAACGATTTAGTTGCTTCTAAAGTCAAAGCTCCTGGTTTGACCACAGATGCTGAAGGGGCTTTACAAACGGAAAAAAAAAAAAAAAAAGGAAAACCAGCAATACTATTAAAAGAACTATCTGCGCTGTAGCTATTGATTTTGTTTGAGTGTTTATCGCCCGCTTTTTCTACTACGTCACCGCAGACGGTGACACTGATGATACATGGAATGAAGATAGAGTACCGGTGGAATGAGATGGCGGGGGAAACCGGAGAACCCGGGGGAAACCCGCCCCAGCACCGCTTCGTCCACCACGAATCCCACACACCACTCGGCTACGGCAGGGCCGTATAGCTATTGAAGGTACGTCTATGCAGCGTTTAAAATATTGAAATGCTACAGCATTTATATGAATGATGCTTAAAAATATGAAGAAAAGAATAGTAAAAAATTAAAATTACAGCATCAAAGAGAGAACGATTTTAACTGTGTAAAACTGTGCTAAAGTGATTTCTATTTCGCTATAAAACCTTGAAATTGTTGAAAGTATACAAATAGTAAAGTATTTTATTCGCTACGCTACCGCATAGAAATTTAAATATTAATGACACTACTCTGCGAATTTAAACTTTTTGTTTGTTGCCTAAAGTAAATAATGTGATTTTGTATAACCTGGATGTACTAATCCGAATTTTCAATCCGTTTGCTTCTATCACGTAAGGTTTTCTTGGGAAATTCACTATAGATGCATTGTAGAACTAAGCGAATTTGACTACAAACTTTCTCATTATACATTTTTATTTTAAATGAAAGCAATACGTAATATACAGAACTTATTGAAATTGTGTGTATGGTTATTCATACATGTTACTAGAGTGTTTTTGTTCTGCTTTATCTTATTTACTTTGCTTTGTTTTGCCTTATTTACTTTACTTTTGGAATGTAATCACATGCATTTTATACCCGTTGCTTTTTAGTTGAGAAAGTCCTCCTGTTCCTTTTCGTTTTGTGTTTGTCTTCAGGTATATCACGCTTAAACATCCAACAATAGTCAGCAAGCATACTTTACTGCAGTGTCCCTGCTGCGTGCTTTCGAACTCCTGAATATCCTTATGAAGTCGTTCGCCTTACTCTTCACTTCTGCAAATCTTAGATTTTCGGGGAAATAATCTAGATGAGAAAACAAGAAATTAATTTTCACACGCATGTTACAATCAAGTTCCTTATAAACTTCAAGCATGTTAGCCACAATGCTTCGGTAATTGGGATCCTGGATGTTACCAAAAAATTTTAAAACAACATCACAGAAAGATGTCCATGCTGCTTTCTCCTTTTCATCCATAGTGTGTTTGAATGCTGCATCAGACATCAATTTTCTTGTATAAGGACCATTAAATATACCTTCTTTTAATTTTGCCGTCAGAGTGAAGTGGGAATGTTCTTGAAGCAGTCTCTTTCCTCATGTAAAACCTTCACAAACTGTTTCATTAAACCACGTTCTGTAGCAGGCGATTCTGGTATATAGTCACTGTAACCCTACATAATTTCCCCCTCTTCTACATCAGACTCTGATGAAAACTTAATGATTTTCTAGTCGCACAGGAATTGGTACATTAGGCCCATGGGGCACAAGTAAAATGGCTGACCATACAACTGGATGCACAATTTTATTTTTATTTTTAGAATTGTATCCCTTCACATCGCACGAACAGAAGTAGTAGTCATTACTATGGATCGTCTGCTCTCTCCAAACCATAGATATTCCAAAAGATAGCGATGGTCTTCTGCCGTTGACCCAATGACGAAGTTCTTCAATACATGCTCTACATACTTTGTGTAGTACCCAAGCTTCACTTTCGTCTCCAAGTTTGATTACAAAGTAGGCAAGATATGCTATTTTCACAAAATCTGTGATATTACGCCTCTGCTTGGACAATTTGTATTATCCACTTATATAAAAAAATTTATAATAATTGAGTGTTTTATTATTTAACAACGCTGTCAATTGCCAGAATCTTTTCAGCGTAACCAGTGTGCCGGAACTTCGTCCCGCAGTTCTTTTACATGCCAGTAAATCTACTAACATGGAGCTGACGTTTTTAAGCACACTTACAAACCATCATTGTGGGCCGAATTTGAACCCGCGACCCTGGGATCAGTAGGCCAGCGTCTAGCCAACTGAGCCAGCCAGACCGACAACCGATTGCTAACACAGAGCTCTCTCTCTCTCTCTCTCTCTCTCTCTCTCTCTCTCTCTCTCTCTCTCTCTCTCTCTCTGTATATATAGGGTGTAAATGAATAACACCGCACGAATTTTAGTGTTAATAGACGGTTCATATACAATAAATTTGAGATAGGAAAACTGTGGTATAGCATAGGATTACAAATGACAGAGTTGTGCCTTAAAATTGCCTGGACGTATACACGCCACTGATCATGTCCATTGCAGCTATAACATACGATGAATGAATGAATGAATGAATGAATGAATGAATGAATGAATGAATGAATGAATGAATGAATGAAGGAAGGAAGCAAGCAAGGAAGGAAGAAGTAAGGAAGGAAGGAACGAACGACCGAACGAACGAATGAATGAACGAATGAACGTGTGAACGAGTGAACGAATGAACGAACGAAGCAATTAACTAACGAAGGAATTAACCAACGAAGGAACGAATGAATGAATGACTAATTTATTTATGCTGATAAACAGTACACTTTAACTTACAAAAAACAAAAATTAAATGACTAAAAAACAAAACAAAACTATGAACAAATATACTACCTTATCCAGTTGTAATATATTCCTACCCCTTGGAGTAGCTTGTATCTATAACTTCCCCTTATATTCAACATGTTGTTTTATATATAATGGGGAAGTTTATTACGGCCACTAATTACTTTTATCCCTCATTATCATTTTCCATTCTCCCTGTTTCTTCATAGTTCTTTTAACCATTTCAATCTCATGTTTCCTAAATACTTTCCCGCATTCTCAAAGTATTCGTCTGATTTTTAATTAAAAATTGTCCTAACCTTTAATTCTATTGAGAGGCCATTCCATTTTTTAGGTACTAGATTCTCTCTTCCTCTACCCGTAACATTACAATCCAAAATATAATGCCAATTATCATAGAATCTACAGCAATTTGTGCATCTCCCCCCCCCCCTTTATCACTATCATGCCACTTAGATTCATTATCCCCGTCCAATCCCATGCATATCCAAATCTGGCCTCTTTATTGCATACTTCGACGTATTTCTCTCTCACCCATTCCATTTTTAAGAATCTATAACCTATTAATGGTCTAATATATGAGAAGAAAACAAGTGGACTACTCAGCGTAATGGATATAGTTGCCAAGACCACGAAAATACAGTCTCCCTAGGCCCGTAGCATTTTCATGCTCCTTGTTCTTCCTATCCTTTTTTCTCTCTATCTATCTATCTATCTATCTATCTATCTATCTATCTATCTATCTATCTATCTATCTATCTATCTATCTATCTATCTATCTATCTATCTATCTATCTGTCTGTCTGTCTGTCTGTCTGTCTGTCTGTCTGTCTGTCTGTCTGTCTGTCTGTCTGTCTGTCTGTCTGTCTGTCTGTCTGTCTGTCTGTCTGTCTGTCTGTCTGTCTGTCTGTCTGTCTGTCTGTCTGTCTGTCTGTCTGTCTGTCTGTCTGTCTGTCTGTCTGTCTGTCTGTCTGTCTGTCTGTCTGTCTGTCTGTCTGTCTGTCTGTCTGTCTGTCTGTCTGTATGTCTGTCTGTCTGTCTGTCTGTCTGTCTGTCTGTCTGTCTGTCTGTCTGTCTGTCTGTCTGTCTGTCTGTCTGTCTGTCTGTCTGTCTGTCTGTCTGTCTGTCTGTCTGTCTGTCTGTCTGTCTCTCTGTCTGTCTGTCTGTCTGTCTGTATGTCTGTATGTCTGTATGTCTGTATGTCTGTATGTCTGTCTGTCTGTCTATCTATCTATCTCTTTCTTTATTTCTTTCGTTCTTTCTCTCTTTCCTTCCTTCCGTCCTTCCTTCTTTCTTTCTTTCTTTCTTTCTTTCTTTCCTTCTCTCTGTCTTTCTTTCTTTCTTTCTTCTTTCTTCTTTCTTTCTTTCTTTCTTTCTTTCTTTCTTTCTTTCTTTCTCTCTCATTCGTTCGTTCGTTCGTTCGTTCGTTCGTTCGTTCGTTCTTTCTTTCTTTCTTTCTTTCTTTCTTTCTTTCTTTCTTTCTTTCTTTCTTTCTTTCTTTCTTTCTTTCTTTCTTTCTTTCTGTTTTTCTTTCTTTCTTTCTTCCTTTCTTTCTTTCTGTCTTTCTTTCTTTTTTATTTATTTCTTTTTTCTTTCTTTCTCTCATTCTTTCTTTCTTTCTTTCTTTCTTTCTCTCTCTCTCTCTTTCTTTCCTTCTTTCGGTCTTTCTTTCCTTGCTTCTCCGTCTTTCCTTCTTTCTTTCCATCTCTCTTTCTTTCCCTCTTTCTCTCTTTCTTTCTTTGTTTCTTTGTTCTCTCTATTTTTCTTTCGTTAGTATGTACATGCTGAATTTAATTTGACTTATATGAAACATTCGTGCTGTGTTTTAACTTTTAATTTAACAAATGTTGAAGCTTGTTGTTTCAAACTCGTTTAACTATTAATTACTCTTTCATGACCTATATAGTAGGTACACACTGAAAACTTGATATTACGTAAACAGACGGTTCAAGCTTAACGAACATATTACAAACAAGTAAATAATATAAGCACATGAAAGAGCTACATGTGGCTGATTTATTATAAACATTGATATTAACATTACAATACAATAGGTAGTTACAAGCAGAACGAAGCTAAGGAAACAAATTATGAATTTGGAATTAACTGTTCAAATGTGAGATAAAGTAAAAGTAAGCAACACCTGTGCATTGCATATGATAGTGGAATTTTGCTGTTTTAAAGCATAAGCGCAACATTGCTGTCAAATTGGAAAAGAAAGGGGGAAGAAGGTTTACCCATCTCGGGGAGTGAACTCGATTTCTCGCATTTATTAAGTCCACAGTCAGTCCTCATAACCGTGCGGCTTAACTACACGTTTTAGAATTTCCCTAATATTCTTAACTGTTCGGCAGAACCTGTTATCCACAGCAGTGGCTTGCAGACACATGTTAACTCCACAATTTAAGCTTTTTTGGTAACTGTACAATTTAGAAATTCTTCTTCAAAGAGATGACATACAGGCTTTAATAACTGTCTAATAAGCACTATTTCATTTTCAAAGGCTACTATTTACATATTTCTTTCTAGTTATGATTTTTTCATTACAATCTCGAAATATTTTGAATACGTATAACTTGGTAACTTGAAGTTGTAAACCACAGGTTTCCCATCTCAAATTGATTGTCTATAAACTCTCTATTATTAGTAAAATTCATTTACAGCCTTTCGTGGTTTCAAATCCGATGGAGGGAGCTGGATTTTTTTCGAGCACAAAAATCCTTGGCATGGATTTTTTCGGAAGGGAAGTAAAGCCGGTGGTCCTGTGATCTGTATTTACGGCACGTAAAACAATCTCAACCCAGTCAAAGAGGTCTCAGAGCTTCGTTAAGCGATCTTTGACGCCCAATATAGAATGGAATGACGAGAACCATAGCACTTTAAAGGGTATCCATAAATAAACGTTTCATCTAAATTTCCTAACTTGGATTTAAAGTTATTCAGTTTTCGGTCAGCATATTTCTCTTGTTCATAGGAAGTCCAGCCCCCTAGGCACTTAAAATTGCTTACTTGATCTGCTATTTTATTGCTCAGCAAAATTTTTGGTCTAGTGTAGTTTTCCTCGAAAGCCATGGCAGATTTTAGTGTAGATATTTCTACATATATATTTTCGTTCATATTCTGCTCTTTGAAGCTCATATTCAGAAGTGAAGAGAATGACTGGAAATAAAATTTAAACCCTTATCTCCAAGTTTACAAATAACTCATAGCTGTCTTTTGCCATTCATTAACTTCAGTATCAAAATGTGTGTTAAAGTAGGGGACAGCTGAAATCCTTGTGGTACCTCCAAATCAAAGCGTTCTATGATAATTTTTGGCGAACTGACAATCATTTGATGGTCGTTAGGAAATTTTAAAATTGGCGAGGGAGGCATTGATTGCTGCGCACAGTAAAGCCAAAAAAGGTCTCTTCCACGAGCTTCTTAACATGACTATGTAAGAGAAACACCGGAGATAATCTCCATGCACAGCTGGTAACCTCAGAAAAAGGAAAGATTTCAGTAAATGAATATAAGCACGTTAGCTGAAGAACTATAATAATTGTTGAATAACGGTCAACTTAGGTTAAAAACAACCTTTTTAGGTTAGCTCCATTGAGTGCTCTCAGATATTGGTGCCTTGTTGATTGCTCCTCTTCTCAAAACAGCCCTTATGATTGTACGCTAAATACTCAATTAGTAGATAGCTTATTTATACGGCTTTAGACGTTGAGTTCATGAATGCCTGGTTAACATGAAGCTCTTGAGTCCCTTGAGAACTTGTCTTAATTAGTTATTTGCGAGTCCGCGATTCAAAGGCTAAGTTCCTGTAAACGTAAACTTTAATTACCACGTTTCAAGCAGGGAAGAAAACTTCGATTTTAATAATTCTCTTTTAACCTGCTTAACATTGCTTTAAAACTATCACACGAGAGAGAAAAATTAATATCCTGTAGTTTTTCAGCAAAAATGTCACTCCTTACCGTTACTTCTAGTCAGAAAACAGTGCTACATACCTAATATGAAGGTGAAAATATTATTACCAGTGAAAACATTACGTAAAAATAACAGATGTGTTACATTCACATGCCTTTCTCCAGTCACTAACGTTTAATTTATATAATTATCGTCTACAAACTCTTCCTGGGAAAACTTATTACTTTCTCTACTACGTATTGTTAGTAGGGGAAGTATTATATTCCACCCAAAAATTTTAAGTCAAGATTTCACAGAAAATATATGTTTTGAGGCACTCTGAATCAAAAGAAAAAGAATTTCTGAAGAAAGATCCGTGTGTGTCTGAGTGTGTGTCCGTGAACAGCATAACTCAAAAACGAAAAGTCAGTTAAAAACCCAAGTCAGTATTTAGGTTTAAAGTCCTTCAGGGATGCAACAGGAAGACTTTGAAGAAAATTTCTCCACTCTAAACTACCGTTTACATGGAACATTTTTCGAACATCTTGGTTCTCTCAAAAACGCTAAAAAAATGTATTAAAATCCCATATGTTTGAAATGTTTTTATGGTGAATGAAATGTATATTTTGAATTTTCTTGTGTGGGCCATGTAGTCCTCTTTACTCTTGATGACTTTTGCATAACTGGAAAACTGTAAGAGATCTTACAGTACAAAAAATGTAGATATCGTTAAAACACACAATTTATGCCCGAATGCATATTTTGTGGAGTGAACCATTTCGTAGATGCTCCTTTTTATTTGTGTGAGTTCTGCAATACTTAAACTTTTCCCAAATGGAAAGTTGTTATTCACTTTTTACCTGTTGGCCGTGTAAAAGTAACGGAATTTCAAATCCTTCATTTAGCGACCAGCTTTAAAAAATTTGACTATCACTCAAAGTTTACTATATTCCGATAATCCCCTTGCACCAACAAGAACATTATCAATTAGATAACTTCTACAAATGGTTTTCTCGACTAACATGAGAAAGATAGAGGAGTAAGTGTTCGTAAGTATAGTTAGTACAAGAGTAGAGAAAGTCATGTGAGTGCAACACATCAGATTCATTTTGTGTACTTCATGTTAATCGAGATAAATATTTGCAGAAATGTTTCATTTAACATTTAGTCGTGGATACAAATAGTGAAATACAAAATTAGGAACGGTATTCAAATGTTTGAATATACTTCTAGCTAAGAATATACTTACTGAAAATCCATACTGCTTCAGCGACGCGCGAGAAAAGACTGAATAGCAACAACTCTTCAAGGCTTACATATTATTGACAAACACAAATGAATAGATATTTCGAAAACGACTGATACCACAAAAGTTATTTAAAATACATTTTGTGTCCTAAAGAGAACTTAAGTTTTATAACACAATAGGCTATGGGTTAAGGTGCATCCGGAGTTAATGGCGGAGCACTGTATTAAAACATCAAAACAACAAGTACATTTCCTTTGCGCTTTGTTTTGGTCTATCCCCTTTATAAACATTACACAAATGTTATTCCGGAAGAAGAGGTCTTCATAGGTTCTTCACAGAAAATTCACCTTATAATTTTATTATTTGTGTAATAATAAAAATCATTTGATGTAATTATTAAAAAAATTAAAATAAGTAATTGTATTCAACCTAACCAATACATTGCTGTGAAGGGCTTTTATTGCAACTTGGGTGTCGCATCCTTAGAAGATGCTGAAGCTAAATACCAAGTTCGTATTTAATCTAACATTTAGTTTATGAGCTGTGCTGTTCACACACACACACACACACACCCAAACACACAACACAGACACACACACACACACACACACACACACACACACACACACACACACACACACACACCACAGACACACACACACACACACACACACACACACACACAAAGTTTTCTAGAATGACATATTTTGGCTTCAAAAGACATGATTTTAACTGGAATTACTTTACTGCCTTTCAGGGTGAAATGCACTACTTCCTTGATCTGCTAAATTAGGTGTAGAACAAGTAAAAGTCACATAGCAGTCACATGATATTCCCTATCCATTATAAGTTACTAATCGCTCACTCAGTGTTGCGTGGGTGTCGAATTAAGAGATCATACCTTCCTCTGTATTCTTTAAACAATAACAATACACTTTGATGGTACTCTTAGCATTGTGATTTCTTAAAGCCCTATGAACAATATACGGAAAATCGGCAAATGCACGTTTCTTTAATATTAAACTGAAAATCTTATGCTACTGTTGTATTGTGTAAATATACTTTAGCGGCGAAAGAATTATCGAGTGAGTAATTGAATGAGCGAGTGAGTGAGTGAGTGGGTGAGTGAGTGAGTGAGTGAGTGAGGGAGTGAGTGAGTGAGTGAGTGAGTGGGTTAGTGAGTGAGGGAGGGAGTGAGTGAGTGGGTGGGTGGGTGGGTGTATGAGTGAGTGAGGGAGTGAGTGAGTGAGTGATTGGGTGGCTGGGTGAGTGAGTGAGTGAGTGAGTGAGTGAGTATGTGAATTTTCATTTCTGGTTTTTCAGACCAACGCTTTGGCGTTCTTTCTGAGTGTCTCGCTCGGTGTGCTTTCTTTGAGTTACTCAATAAGGATTTCTAAAGTTCAAGGCTCACGATCTTAGGCCAGCGTGATCTTTTAGATGGTTATGACAGTTTTTCACCTTTCTTTCTTCATAGCGCCGGTCATTGGTCGCCATTTGCTGTTGCTTAATGTGTGAGAATTTTAAGTAATTTACTCGGAAATTTAGGGGTCAGCAAGTTCAGTTATCCTGTACCCAGAGTTCGATGTTAAATTATCTAATTTGTCTAAGTGAAAGCCACGATCCAGTTTAAAGGCAATTTGGTAACTGATTTGTGTAAAAGTGGGGGTTAGGACCTTTCAAACGCTAGTATATTAACTTTTTACAATTACAAGGTTAATCAAATGACTCACTGATTTTATTTAGGGTTGTTAAGAGTACTGAAGTGATTGATGGGTTTAATCCTGGAAGGAAGTGATCAGATTTTGTATAACAGTATCAAGGTTACCAGTGGCACTTAAAATCGGTTCGCTTTATTTGAATACTTGCTGGGGTAGGTGTGCAGTGCTGGGATAATAATTTGCTTTTGTTGAGTATTAAGCCCATCACTTGAAATTAAATCATTCAGTTGGTTCAGGAGAAAGGGCTTTGAGGTATATTAAGTTCTTACAGCTGAGAGGTTAATCAAACAATTCACTTGTCGTACTCAGCTTTGGTAAGAGTACTGGAGTAATTGCTGGGCTTAATCCTGCAAGGAAGTGATACGATTTATTTTGTTCAGTATCAAGACTAACAGTGGGACTCAATCTCAGTTCATTTCGGGCTCATTAGTTTACGCCCACTTTACTTGATTGCTTGTTTAGATATGTATGCAGTGCTGGAACAATAGTTTGTTTCCATTCAGCATTAAGCTCATCAGTTGGTTTCAAATAATTCAATTGGTTTAAAAAAGAGCTTCTATAAACAGATATATTAACTTCGTACAGCTGTGGGGCTAATCAAACAATTCCCTTACTGTGCTTAGCTTTGGTAAGATTACTGAAGTACTTGCTGGGCTTAATCCTGCAAGGAAGTGGTTAGACTTAGTATATTCAGTATCAAGGTTACCTGTGGGAGTTAACCTCGGTTCACTTGGGGCTTATTAATATACTTACACTTTGTCTGAAGACTTGCTTAGGTGTGTGCAACACTGGAATGGTAATTTGCTTCTGTTAAGTATTAAGCCAATCAGTTGGATTTAAAATCAGTCAGTTCGTTAAAAGAGTGCTCTAGATCCAGGTACATTAACTTCTTACAGCTATAAGGTTAAACAAACAAGTTACTTACACTTAGCTCTGATAATAGTACTAAAGCATTTGTTGTGCTTAATTCTGTAGGGAAGTGGTAAGATTTTGTAGATTTAGTATTAAGTTACCAATGAGAGTTCAAATAATTTTTCTTGCTTGAAGCAAAAGGCTTATTAGTTTACATTCATTTTATCTCAATAGTCGTTTGAGTAGATGTGCAGTGTGGGAATAATAGTTCAGCTCTGTTGAGCACGAAGCCTACCACTTGGATTTAAGCCAACAGATCTGTTTAAAAGCAGCTTTGTTAGCCAGACACATTAATTTCTTACAGCTGTGAGGTTAATCAAAGAATTTACTTGTACTTAGCTCTGCTAAGATTACTGAAGTAATTGCTGTGCTTAATTTTGAGATCTTTGTAGGTTAAGTATGTAGGTTAGCAAGGGGGGACTTAAAACTAGCAAAGTGCTTATTAATTCATGTTCAAGTTATTTGAGTGTTTTACTTGAGTGTGCCCGAATAATAGTTTTTCCTGTCGAGCCTCAAGGTCATCAGTTGGATTTAAAATCGATTTGTTGTATTGAAATGAGCTTTAATGGCCAGTAACATTAGCTTCTCACAGCTGCAGTGTTAATCTAGGAGGTTCCTTGGGTTTTATACCCTCTTAGTATTGCGGGGTATATATTCCTTTAAATTTATTAATTTATATGTTTGTGTTTGTATTGTGTTGTTATGATTCTTGATTTTGTTGGAGGCGTCTATTGCAGGGACAAAGTTCTGTGAACTACCTAATAAAGGGTGTTATTACGGGATCCAGGGCGCTCACTAATTTCCTTGGTGTCCTGTTCCCGAGACAGACAGTTCTTTTGGTGTAGTGGGCTATCAAACGTACACTTAAAGCCAGCAGTTCACAGTATATAACGAAATATGCGGTGAAATTATGAATGTGAAGGTTTTCCTTCTCTTTAGCCATTAACCATTATGGAAACGGCTCATTACAATATTGTTTAATTAGTATGTAATGTTACGCTTTATAGAACGATTTTCCTTGTGATACCAAGTTTATGCGTGCACAAATTAAGTTTCATGCTCCTTGATGATCTAGATAATACGTTTGCTAAGACATAAACGTTTAACATTATTTAAAGCTTTACAAATAAAATTTTATCACTGACAGTTTCAGTTTTTGCCCAGAAATAGGAGCTTATCAGGGCTTGGTGAGCATGTTGCTATAACACATGAGCTTACACAATAACTGGAAATTAAATTTTAGTTAACATGAACTGTAGAAGCCATTTTTCAGAATTTCCTCTGGAAGCTCAAGGATGATTTTAAATGTTGGAGATGTCTAAAATAGGTACTGAATCTGAAAATTGAAAATTCGCACATATTAATAATTGTTCTGAAAATTTGCCTATGTGTATTTCATAAAATTTTATTTTTGCTACGTAAAAGTTCTAATTTTGAAACTAATTAACACTAATCCAAATAACTTATAAAATATTTGAAAAAAAATTAAAGGTCTCAACAAAATCATAAACCTACTACTACGCCCTCCGGTGAGGTTTCTCGCAAATCGACGCGTAAATCGATTTGCACTAAACAATTGCTAATAAACTGAACCTGGTAATAAGTTGAAAAGTCAGGAAGTGAGTTTTGACAATTACTGTCTAATTTTCACCAATTCTGTTCCCTGAACTTGAAATCACCGGAACAAGAAGGTCCTGACAAAAGATGTGAATTATGGCCATGTGTGAAACATATTGGCAAGAGCATCATGCATTTCCTCCCATTTGCTTCCTTTTTCTTTCAAAGGCTATGACTGTTATGTTAGCACAGGCAACTTCGTGCCCCCGCTAAGTGCAACAAACAGCAGTTGTGCCGTGCTGCCGCTACTTCTGTCTGTCACGGTGGGGATTCCGACAAGTCCGCCAGTGGAGTAAATAACGGCCCCACAGGCCCCGCGGCGGGCGGGGGGCGGGGGGCCCCCGAAGTGGATCATGTAAGCATTTCCTATCCTTTCTTGCTTAAATGTGTGAAACAAGCTTACCCCCAAGTGTGTATGCTCTCAAACGCATTCATAATCATTTAGAGAAATTCATTAAAGCACTGTGATTTTATTCAATACGGCTGTTATACAAGCCGAACAAACTACATAGTTAGGAGATTACTTTAGAATATGGTAATAAGGTATCAACATAAATTAATACGTATTGTTCTAACTAGTTGTTCAGTGTGATTGCTTCTAAACGATATCTGAGGTACCACAAACAGAAGTTTACTGGGTTGATACCTGAGGTACCTAGAATATGGGCAGGTAACAATTTTGTTCCCCTTATGTGCATTATGGGTTCAGCGAGTATACATTGTTTATTTAGGAAGAATAGCCATTAGTGTTGGCAATCAGGGAGTGTTATTTTAACAATTCGCTAGGTCGTTTGTTCCAAAAAGACTTCATCATTAGGTGATTTTATTTCACTTGCATGCTATTCTATGTCAGTAAATACGTAATATTTTAATATGTACATTTTAAGCTTTATTAGTAAGTAGGGCCCCAACATATATGTGCAAGGGGCATCGAAAACCTTAGCTACGCCACTGACGTCCGCTGTTATCCTTTACCTATTACTATGTATTTACTCGTAAAATTCGAAACATTTAATGAACGAGGGAGCTTTGGGCTAAATCTCAGTAATGTACAAGTCTCCCAACATTCAAGTTTGTTACCAATAATTTGGAATTATAGTGAAAACACTTAAAACCATACGAAATATCTAAGTATAAGCAAATTTTTAGTTTCTTTACTCTTTGCCCATACCAAGTACCGCATTCCACCCAAAATGATGTATAGAACTTTCAACGGAAATGCGTACCTTACAAGCTCCCCTAAATAAGATCAGAGTTTTTGAAACACGGGCCGTAGGTATATGTGTCTGTGAACAGCGTAGCTCAAAAATAAAATTTCTGATAAATACCAAACTTCATATTTAAGTTCAGCATTGTCCAAGGTTGCAACACAAATATTTTCGGAACAATCCCCACTGCAAACTGTCTTTTACGAGAAAAAATTCATTAGTTCGTTTGTTTGTTGTTTTTTTCGGTCTGTTTTTCTTCAGAATTCTAATGATTTTTATTCAAATACCACACGTTTAAGAAGTGTATATAACTATTTTCTGCGAATAGCTTGTGAAGTGTTTTTCATTGTGGAAAATGCTGTATAAGTGGTAAATTACAAGACAGAGGCGAAAACCTGCTGTAGCAAAAATGTGTAACTTCTTAAAACACACAGTTTATTTCGAATGATCTTCATGGTAACGCTCCTTCCTGGATAAACCTGATTTATATGTTAGAAATTCCGAATACTTTCTATGTTTTTCATGTACTGTAGCCACTTCTCGCGATGCTATGAAGGAGTATGGAATCTCAAACCACCTGATAAGGTCTAACTACTTAAACATTTGAATATCGCTTCAGTCTCCCGTGTCCCCTTTGCGCCTACAAAGAAATATGTAATGAAATCATTCCTGCAAACATTTGTAGATTAACATGAAATAGATAGAAAAATTGGTCCGTTCCCCAAAAGAAGCTATGCAAAATGTGATAGAGGATATAATATTATTGTATCACAGTAGGACATTTTTGTAAAAATGCCTTTCTTGAATTCGGAGACTCCCAAAGTGTATATTTTTGGTGAAATCTCGATATCAAATTATAGGTAAAATTTAATATTTTCTCTGCCTACTAAATATGTTCCAGACTGGAAGATGAGAGCATTTTGCAAATACACTAATTTCTGACACACTCCCTCTTAAATGGGATGAACGCAACGTGATAAAAAAGTCGTTGCTTCATATAAGATTATAATCTGCGGGTCACATTAATACGAAGATCTAGCAACAAGTACTCGTATTGATGAGATTGCAGTTATCATTTTAATTATTTGCGAGAAGGTAATGTGAGCGCCTTGTCCAATTGTCATGGATACAAAGAATTCGGTAATGAACATGAGCATAGATTGACAAGTGCATTTAGAATTCACGCTGAAGATTCAAGTATTTGAAATCACTTTCATTGCAGTGTTAAACATATCAACCATAAACGTGTAACTGGTATTTATATTTTGCCACCTAAATGAAGATATTGTCTAGAATTTGCATGAATATTTACCTTCAGGATTTCCATGCTGTAACTTGGTAAAGTTTGCAATGCATCCCCAGAGGAGAATAGTTTCCTCGTGAGATGGAACTTAAACAAGAGCGTCACACTTTCGTAAGTTAACAGCGACTATTGTCTCAAGCACATAACATTAATTTAATTCGTGTTTCAGTCTAGCTCTTGAAGAATCGGTCTTACGCACATGCGCTTACACCAGCACTGTTCGAAATACATGTATCCTCATCTTCCTTTAATGTTGTAACGTGCAAGACAGAAATTTCGTGTATCGTTTCATTGTATAAATTGTACAGTATGT
Source organism: Tenodera sinensis (assembly GCA_030765045.1). NCBI lineage: Eukaryota > Metazoa > Arthropoda > Insecta > Mantodea > Mantidae > Tenodera > Tenodera sinensis. The sequence goes on from CM060962.1 coordinate 162,966,186, forward strand.
GAAGAAACTCATTGATGTAACTGATAACAGGGGTTAATTAGGGAAACGATAAAGTTCTCGTAACTTTGCGTCTTACTATATCACTTTCTCAAGCTCTCTCTGTCTTTCTCTCTTTCCCCCCCTTCCACTCTATATTTCGCTAATAGTTTCCAGAAGATCCAATTCTACCTCTAACTCCACAAGATTGTATTCTACAGACTAATTAAAGATAATATTTACATGGAAATTGTACTCTAAGAGTGCTAATTTATACTAAAACCGTAAAAATTGAACCCATCAGAAGGTGTGAGATCGCACTTTAACGCTAGAAACTCACTAAGAGAAACATTTCCGTGAAACAGTAGAAAACATTCTCAAATTCGCTTTTTATTACATAATGGTACAGTGAAAAGAGTGTGAAAAGTCCGATGTAAACACTCATACCAATTTGACTATCATTATACATTGAGATATATTTATTATGCGTCATAATGTTCACATAAAAAGTCACCACTATATTTGCACCTAAGAATAGTTAGTACTAAGTAGTGCATGCAAGATACAAATATTAAACCATGGTAATGAGCTCTTGTCCTCGGGTTCCATTTTGCCTTACATAGTACACACAACGAAATTTTCAATCAGCCTGGCATGCTAACATTACAAGAATTAATAGTTTTATACTCATTTAGGGTATAAATATAAGTTATTTAAGCTGACTTTATAAATCCCTTCAGAGCATTGTGTAATAAAGGAAAATTTTGTAAATTTGACTTACACATACAAATTACTGGATATAATCTTTTCAGGCAAATTTTGTTGTACCAATAGCCGTTTTCGAAATATTTGTTATTACATCTCGAAGTTTTCACAGGTTGAAATGCCATCCACCATTGCTAAAGTAGCGTATGCGATTTTTCTTATTTATTTGTCCTCATTGATATATATCAAACCGACTTAAATTATGTTACCATGTACCATATAGGTAGAGGATGTATTGTGTTCCACTTAAAAATTTCTATACTGAGCAGGTGCTTTTAGGCTCTCTGAACAAAAAAGGAGTGTTTTTTATTAAAATATCCGTATCTATGTGTTGTTTGTGTTTGTGTGTGTATGTGATTGGACATTTGGTTTGTGCGCGTAGTAGCATAAACCAAGAAGGGAGCTACGACTAATACCAAATTTGGTATTTAAGCAGAGCATCTTCCGAATTTGTGATATGAAGATCCATCCAAAACTTCTGGTAAACTCGAAGACTTAGGCAAAATGTCTACCTGCACAAAAAATGTAGTCCTAGTTAAAACCAACAAATTAGTTAATCTTTGGGCATGAGCTGTTTCTGAAATATTCTTATTACTGGGTTGAATTTCCAAAAGTTCCATTATTTTGCCAAGTGCTAAAATACCATTTGTTTCTAGTTGTCAAGCAAGTTTTTAAACATCTGACTAGCGTTCAAGCCTACTGTACAGTGGTCGTAGTTGCAGCAAAATATGCAATGAAACCATTATAACAAATACTTGTCTAATAAAAAGCAGATGAAAAATAAACTTTTAAAGTACAGTTTGTAGAAGAGTGAATAGAGAAAGTCTTGTCGAATATAACACATCAGATAATTGTTTTTCCTACTATGCGGATAATCAGGCCCACATTGCTTAACACCAGATTATTTCTAACAAATGTGGAAGGAATAGAGAAAAGCCTTTTATATGAAGAAGAGGTTATATGAGGTACGGGGTGGAGAAATCCATGCAAGTATGACACAACATACCGTACTCTTGAACTGATCGAATGTGGGAGCAGGTCGTTGTTGTTGGAAGTTGCACGTGAACAGCCGACATCATATGTGGAGACACACAAAAATAACTTCTCTGTATCGTAAATATTTTAGTGCCCCGTTCGTCATTTGGAGTAGCAGCATTAGTGTGTAGTAATTATAAATAGGAAAAATACATAACAATTATCTTGGAACGGTTCCAAAAATTTCCAAGTAAACAGTTCTAAACTAAGAGCCTAAATTTGCATTAACGCAATAGTTTCAGTATTTTTACAACTATCTAATTGCAAAGGGTTACTTGCGTTACAGCACGACTGTTATGAGTACGCCATGGAATGATCCCTGCTTCCAAATTTCATTAGATGACCCCGACTAGTAATTTTCGGATGAATCAGACTTAATTTTGCCAACAAGCCCTTGAGATACAGTTGCGAAAGGCACCCTGAGAGATTGGTTTGAAACACAAGTAATTAGTATCATGGAAACTGATGCATGATGGTTACTGCAATGATAATGATGATGATGATGATGATGATGATGAAATGCAATTTCTTTCATGTGAGTGAAGTGAGCATTAATTTCAGTAACTGCATACAGAGTGTCAGTACAGCGATTACTAATTTTCCGATGTAATAGGAGACATTGAAATAAAAAGCTTTCTTAATAGTGTCCAGAAATACTTCGTTTCATCGCTCACACTGTAGGTACATTTGTGTTTCAGTTATTCTTGTTACCTTTGGAAATAATTACAATTGAAATGCGTTTGATGTTACGTCACAAAATGTTTTCTATGCGATCCGTGCCGTGGTGGTAAAATGTACCACAGTACAATTATTGAATACGGAGATGTGTATAATGATTTGGAGCAGCTTATAGCAATACCAAACTGATAAACTGAATCTATGAGGAGCAAACACTCAGTACCTTTGTTATTCAATGTTTTCGGGATTGAATCTAAGTATGTTAGACAGTGGCTAGCTCCAGGTAAAGAAAGTAGATTCAGGAGCGAATTGAACTTTAGAACATTATATTTTAAAGACAAGGTTTTCCAGAGGTCTTAAAATAGTCCACGAACACTCCAGCTTAGACTCTGTGGTAGCTGTCTTATCACGCCTGGTGGATTCCAGGGCATGAAGGTACGACAGGTAATGAGATGGCGGACATGCTCGGAAAGGGGAGCTATTTCATAGGACCCGAGCCCTCTTGTGTCACGTTTCTCAGGAGTTTGAAATAACCCAAATAATCCATTTTGAGTATTGGAATAAACAAACTACTGCCAAAAAAGTTCATTAATTAATTTTGGGTACGGGCGGTAAGCAGGATAAGATATGCTTTCTTTAATTTAACTAGATCTAAACCCAGAACTGCTGTTGGTTGTCTTACGGGTCCCAAATACTGAGTAAATATTTGCACAAAATGGATGGTGTGAATAAAGTTGAGCCCGAGACTCAAAGCTCGCGTTCGACTCACTTTGATGTGAACAAAAACGTGATCACAGCCTTTTGACTCTGCGTCCATGAGTCGAAGGTAACTTCTTAGTCAGCGAGTAAAAGGTGTGAATAAAACATTCTTTAGTCGATGACTGGGTAAACTAGTGAAGTCTTTAAACTTCAATGAGTTGCAACAAAGACATTAGATAATTCGTTTACTACTCCTGTCTTCAAGAAAATAGGATGTAGTATGACAGAGCCGGCATAGTCGGTTACATACAGTTTGTTCACCAGCTCATGAACCCTGGCAGAAATGCAACGAGTCAGTACATCAATAAATAACTCTAGGTGCACAGCGATATCTGAAGCTGAACCCATGCTACCTAGACGTATTTACTAATGTACTGACTCATTGCAATCCTGGCAGAGATCTTGAGCTGGTGAACAAACTGTAGATATCTTAAGTCACACATATAATGTTGGTGCAACAAATAATTGATACGAGTTCAGGATTGCACTTCTAATTTTGTTGATAAAGTTGTTTCGTGTTTTCTGCAAGCCAAAAGTAGAACAGAATGATTAGAAATAAACCTTTCTCTTAAAGAAACAACATATTGTCAGCATTAATTTCAGAAAATAAAAATAGTATAAAATAAACACAGTTAAAATTGAAGTAAGAAAGTTGGCAACGTGGAAATATGTCCTCAGAATGCGGACTGCTTGGACTTCAATAGAAAAGTAATTAATAAAGGCCGAAGGCGTGTGCGTTTTTCCATAGGTATACTGCGCATGGACCTCACTGTTATCGCTCGCGCATGTAAACAACTGCAGGTAGGTACAGCCTGGCCACGAAAACCGCCTCCCTGCAGCACAGCTTACAATCACAGTATGAACACTAAAGAACACTATCACTCCACCTCTGCAGCTCACTGCGAGAAGAAACAAAACAGTCGCGTTCTACTACACCTTGGCCTTCCATCTGCATGCACTTGCAAGGCAAATGCTTCACTAGTTTGCAGAGTACCACGTTACTTGTTTTCAACTCGTGTTTCTAGTTGCAGTTGTTTGCACATTTTTACGGCCGTGCTGTACTTCTAACGTCATTCATACTCTGCGTCCAGCTTACCTGTATCCCATGCGAACGCACATTCCTCCGGCCTTTAGTAATTAATTAGTAGAAAATTAACCTGTCCTGTTTCTAAACATTTCACCAGGCCTTTGAATTTTCGTGTAACTGCAATTTGTAGCACCGGTAACAATGGATAAATTATAATCATAGAACCCTTGTCTCACAGTTCGTAAATAATTGTCTTGACCTTACAAGCAACAGCTGATTTTGTGCCAACGTGCGCATATGTACCTACTTCATGCAGTCAGTTTTTCACTCTAAAATTCTACCACGTGCAAGGTATCCTTAAATGTTTGTTTGGAGGACCTAAATCTAACTTTAAATTCTACGTTGTCATATTCCTGAAAGGGATTGAACCTACATGTAAAATTCCTTGGTCTTGGTAGAAATGCAGGTTAAGATTTCGTATTTTGCTATAACACTTCATATCGCGAACTTGTAGCATTACATTGCACCCATTTATTGCAGAACTTGTAGTAACACGTGTAATTGACAATAATTCACCCTCAGGATATGGTAGTTACACTTACATACATATGTGGTTGTATGTATATACTTGAAATAAAGCAGCAAAGCCGTCTAAATTGAGTATCACGGTTAACACTCAACATCCTTTATTGCGAATATGTGGAATTATATTGGTTCATTATTTTATTGGACAACTCGTAGTATTACAAGTGTTGGTGACAATAATTCATCAGGGTATGGTAGTTACAGTTATATGTATACCTTGAAGAAGTGAAGTCGTTTAAAAGGGACGTGGGTGGCTCCAACGATTTTAATGAGGCAACATTATGTTCTTAAACCTTGTACCTATCCAGAATTCACTAAAATATGCTGTCAGTTGTGACGGTGGAGTGACGTAACACGATTAGCATGTGTAAAGAAGGAAGATAAGGAGGAAGCTCTTCATTTCATCGCATTGAGTACGCTAGCTTGTCGAAATTGGAAACATACATCAGTGCCAAAATACTGATAAAAAATATTTTGTGACGAAGGACGGTTTTCGGCACATATGCCATCTTAAACGAAATGTACTCAAGTCCAGTATAACCTCTTTGTCAGACGAAGATTTTATAATGAAGAACAGAATAGAAATACAACACTTTCCGAAATAAAACTAATTCTATACACACATCAATAGACATTAATGCATACAGCAATAGTTTTTATTCAGTTGTATCTGAGGATGTCATAATATGAGAAACATTAAGAAGAAACCATACATGAGAACACTAATGGCACCCATTCGCTAACTGTTTATAGGTCCGAGATTGGATCTTTAGTGATACTCGATTGAATAGTGTAGAACGGTCTTGCGACTCATTTCAGAGGCAAATGAACACTTTAGCGCTAAAGGAGTCTCTAACTGCGTTCTTTCAACCCAGCATTAATATAGAAAATGTTGAATTGATGATAAATTACTTCTGTGTTGAATATCAAGAATAATCTGATGTGTGCACTCACATGACTTTCATTACTCATTCTTGTATCAACTGTTTTTACAAACGCGTCTACCTACTTCATGTTAATGGAGATAAACTTTTGTATAAAAGGTTTTGTTACACATTTCCTTATAGTACAATAGGAATAGAATACAGTAGACCTTAAGCGATGGTTAGATCTTTTAAGAAGTGATCGCTATGCGATGACTTTAAAATTACGTTTCATTTGCATGGTCAGGACATAAAAATGCCAATAACGACTTTCTGTTTGAAAAAAGAATAAGTATTTGAAAATCCAGACCAATAACAAGGAATATCTCAAAAATGTAAACTAACAAAAAAATGTACTTGATATAAGTTGTGTGTTTCAATGAGACGTGCATCTCTGTGTAGTAAGATTTTGTCTATTTCTTACAGTTTATGTGTTATGCAAAATTCAACCAGAATGAAGAGGACTTCTGAGGACGTTCACAGAAAATCCACGATGTACAACATCCACGATGTTGTGGACATATCTTAAATATATATTATTTAAATCACAATCTTTTCGTTTTTGAGTTATGCTATTCACCGACACACACGAACATTCGGACACATACATCTACACCACATACGCGCGCACCATTTTCTAAAAATGCTTTTGTTTTTAATTCGGGGGAATTCAAAACGTTTATTTCCTTGACATCTCGGAATCGAACTTTTGGGTAGAACTTAATACTTAATACTTGTACGTGGTAGAGAAATTAAGAAACGAGGTGCTGCGTTATCTTATGAACAAGAAATGTAAACATTCTTACGATACTTGAGTGATTGGTTTTGAACACATTGGCACAAACAGGGGCACAGTGTCAGGAACATTTTCGCAAACGCTGGAACCTGGAAAGAAAGTCTGATCACAGGACTAAACTTCCAATTTCTGTTGCTGACTTACGAAATTAACAGACACGGTGACAGAAACGCTGTGGATTTCCTTGGGCTACTAGGATAATTTGATTGTTCCCATATATTAATTAAGAAACCAAGTTTACACGAGGGTGAATATATGAACAGAAAAAGCATCCCTAGTATTAACGTTCAGGCAACTTGTACCACAGCAAAAGAGTTCATCAGTGTTGATGATACGTGGCATGGACACCCGAATCTGCGGAAACTCGATTATCTTTAGGATGATGGCAATGCAACATGCTGATGTTTTCCTAATTGGTGATAAAGGCTACAGAGTAGCACTTGGCTTATGATGCCTTTCTAGGACTCACAAACTCCAGACCAGAGGGCTTAAAATATTTTCATTAAAAAGTACAGTAATAAAATTATAGAAAGGCGTTTCGAACAAATGAAACAAGGTTACCTATACCATACAGCAAGATTTGCCCAGTCACTGTCAAAATACGTAAAAGCGTAATTTTACGTTGTTTCATAACATCCGGCAGTTGTGCCTTAGATAACACTATAGAATACCTCTTTAACAAATTTGCAAATTCCAATTGGAATTCGGGAATTCGAAGGAGTCCATTTCTGCAGTGTTTAATCCACACCAATAAAATAACTTGCGTAAGAACTGTGGCTCATAAAACCTACCGTTTTAAATCAACATTACTATCAAATTGATGATTAAGCTGTAAAGGTCGCGTTCTTACATGGTCAATGCGTCTGAGCCAACGGGGTCGTGAAGTTCAACTCAGCAAGAAGTTTTATTCACACCAACTACTATCATTCGACTCCAAACTCTCACGCTCCACTCCGTAGTCAACTCATAATTTTATTCACATCACCCAGTAAGTCTTATACAAGATCCTTTATGAGGAAATGTGGAAGGCTCCGGTTTAAGGATACAAGAAGGACAAATATCAACGGCATTGTCGCATTTTATTGGGAACATTGAATTTTACTAAAATGCCAATTTAAGAAACACTGAAAAAGAAAAGAACTGGAATTCAGAAGTTTGGCAACTGAGACTCCACTCGGAGCCAACTTATCACTTCCTTAAAACCAGGGATAGAAGTTTGCCTTTCCTGAAGCGTGAAGATGGATTTATGACAGTCATTTGTTGTGGGTAGCGCATATTTCCTTTGAGCTGCAACTGCATACGCGTTGAGTAGACTATACCAATCACATATTTGTATGCAGAGTTGCAGGTGAAATAAGAACATTCATTTCATATCCAAAACGTACAAGCATTAACTGCAGAGGATTTCTTAATAGACAGGCATTTTCTGGATGGTATTAACATAACATTAACATACATATATACACCAGCTGACCCGACAGACGTCGTTCTTTCAAAAGGCATTGCACTGTAACAGTCTCACAAACTGGTATTCTTTGGTAAAATTCTGGTGATGGCGTCGCTTATAAAGTGTACATATAGTAATGACACCTTTAGTTTTCAGTAGTGGTCACCAGAACAGATAATATACAGTCACAAATATGTCATTGAAACAAACAAAAAAATTGAATATAAACGTATTTCAGAGTGATCACTTTGTTTATTGACTATCAAATAATTACCGTGATATCAACAATACATTTGCATAACGTTAATATACTTTTCTATGCATTTTTAATGTCATAATAAGAAAAACACTGCTTAAAAAATTCAGTTATCTATTTCGCACACTGCAATAGTTTAGTAATATTACCTTAAATATTTTCATTGTAATGCTTCATGGTACATGATATTTTTTGTTTGATTACTTGGTGCGTAAACAATCAAATCTAATGGTTTTCCAACACGGGAACAGGCAAAATACAATTGGCCATGCGAGAAACATGGGATTTCAAGATTAATCCCGCAAACATTCAATGACTGCTCCTGGGATTTATTTATGGTCATAGCGAAAGCAAGCCGCACTGGAAACTGCAGTCGTTTAATTTCTAATGTTTTGTCAGTCGGAATCATTGGACTGCGTGGTATCAAAACGTCTTCTCCTTTATACTTTCCCTTTAGAATGGTTGCTTCGATCAAGTTGTTCAGGAAATTTTTCACCGCTAGTCGTGTGCCGTTACAAAGACGTGGTTGGTTGGTATTTCGCAACATTATGATCACCGAGCCGATCTTTAATTGAAGATTGTGAGGCGGCAATCCTGGCAAATCCAGCGAGCTCAAAAATTCCGGTGGATAGTTGACAGCATCATCTTGGTTTGTAGCGGAATCAACTGATTTGTATGTCCTCAATTTCATTTTTAATTTTGAAATTTAATTAATTTACATCCATGTTCTTCACAGCCAATATAGCTCGTTCACTCAACCATATATGATCTATGTAATTCTGAGCAACGTTTGGTGACACCTTTTAAATGAATTCGGTTTTTGATTCAGTAAACTAGCAACAATTGTCAGGAAAGGTAACGCAGCCAGTGAAAACGTCTATAGGGAATTTGCCATTACCCAAGTCAATGAGCTCTCTTGAAAATATTTCTCCAGATGAATCATTTTGCAACTCGACACGCATATTCTTGATTAAATTTAGTATTTGACCTGTTTTCACAAAACGGAGGATTTTAAACATGCATTAAGTTCATCAGGTGGCGTTGACCGTGGAATCACTAGCAAAGTTTGACAAAAATCTCCTGCTAACAGCTTGTGGAGAAATTACAGCATCATTGAGAGTTTGTTCCCAATGAGTGGTATCTTCTAACAGTTGCAAACGTTGGCAGACTTCTCTGTAAGAACCACACAATTCACCGTTAACAGTTCGTAAATGTTGGAATGGTGTTAGGCCTCGAACATTGACTTATGGCAATCGCAAATAAAAACACTCATCGTTGCTTGGGTGGACTGAATAATTTCGACCTATTGCATCGGTGGTATATACATTTGGGTAACCTGGAACTGGTTTTCATTGTTTCCGTCGTTGAAATTTCTTTGATGATTGATTCCAGGTATAATATCTTGGCATATTGGAGTATAGCAGCATTTGGGTGAAATCATAATTCTGACACGTTTAAAAAAACTGGTCAAGGTTGTAGATGTGGTTGAACAGCTCGTTGTAATGCGTTGTGTGCCGTGAAATGTACTCTTTGACCATTTTCTAAGTGTACTGCTAAGTGAACAACAGTGGGGTGTCTTTCATGAGTGGGAAAAGAAAAAATGCGTCACATTGCTTCACTACCGCTAACATACCGTCCCATTTGGTACTACATAACTTCGTCATTGGAATTCTCTGCGCCAACTCCAATCACAGCCACGTCACTTCCTTTGGTTACAATTTACAAATGTATTTGATAGATTTCACGGAATGGCAAGATTCAACACTGATGTGCGCCTTGAAAGTCTTAGATAGGATCGGTGAATATGGAACAATCCAACGATTGTCTATTTCAATGTCTTATTGATTCATTTTGACAATTGTTGATCTTTCGTTGTCTGTGGTCGTAGATAATTGTATGAATTCTATGTTGAAGGGCAAGTAGAGAAAGAAATGTTATTGCGTTTAGTAAAACAAAACGTGAGTAGAGAAAACCGTGTGAATGTAACACGTTGCATTTATATTTTAATCATAGAAAAGTGGATGAGTATTGTGTTGAAGGGCGAGTAGACAAGGATATGTGAATGTGTTACATAACAGAAAAGCTATCAGAGAAAACGATGTGAATGTAATGCGTTGCAAAGTAAAATTGATCACATAAAAGCCTCCATGAAGTAACACTTATATGTGCTAATTTTAATGGTGATCTGTCAACCGTAAGTTTATCAACTTCATACATACAAACATCCATTTAACTGTATGTTGAAGAGCGAGTAGAGAAAAACATGTGAATGTGTTACGTGAAAGAAACGTGAATGTAATATGTTGCATTTCTATTTAATCATAGAAATTTCTATGAATTCTGTACTGAAGGACGAGTAGAAAAAGAAATGTGATTGTGTTTCGTAAAAGAAAAGTGGGTAGAGAAACCCGTATGTCTGTAAAACGTTGTATTTATATTTCAAACATTGAATTGTGTATTAATTGTATGTTGAAGGGCAAATAGAGAAGGATTTGTGAGTGTGCTACGCATAAGAAAAGCGAGTAGCGAAAAATGCGAATGTATAACATAAAAACCTTCTGCATTAAAAATGCTTAGATGTGCCGAGTTCCATTGTGATCGGTCAACCGTGTTGGAATTTGCCAACTTCATACATATAGGTTTCATGAATTGTCTGTTGAAGAGTGAGTAGAGGAACTCATGTGAATGTGTTGCCTAAAAAAAGAGTGTAGATAAAATCGTGTGCATGTAATACGTTGCATTTCTATTACGTCATAGAAAATTGTACGAATTGTATGTTAAAGCGCGAATAGGGAAAGAAATGGGATCGTGCTTCGCAAAAGAAAAGTGAGTAGAAAAAACCGTGTGAGTGTAATATGTTGCATTTCTACTACAATCATGCAAAATTGATTGAATTGTACGTTGAAGAGCGAGTATATAGGGAAGCATATGTGAATGTCTCACGTAAAAGAAAAGTGAGTAGAGAAAAACATGTGAATGTTACATTGTATAGTAAAATGGATAGCATAAGAATGTTGTCTATGAAAAAATACATATTCATGCCGAATTTCACAGTGATCGGCCAAGTTGTTTAGAAGATTAGCGGTTATATACGTACATACAACAGCTTTTCTCGGTTTGAATGTGTAAAAGAAAAATGTGGTTTTTCCGTTTTTCTGCGCAATTTTTCCATGGTTTCTCTTCATAAGAACCTTCCTCGCAGCTAAACAAATATCTGAAAAAAAGAATTAGCCAAATTTGTCCAGCCGTTTCGAAGTTTTGCGGTTACGAAAATTTACAAATGCGTTTTTATTAAATAGATAGATATGTCCCTGTTTGGAAACGCACGGTTTGGACGCTGTAGCGCATAGAATTGTGAGACGGGTGTACGTTCACATTCCGTCAATAAACTCAACATCGAACTGTCTACATTACAAACGGGTTTCGAAGTGTGTACCTCCTTCGTCATTGCCGAGCCTATATCGGCGGTGGTGAGTTTATTGCACATGATCCAATATGTGCGGTTGAATTGGAAGATTTTCTATCATTGCGTGGACTCGAGCCGTAAGGTCCTCTGCTCACGTTACAGTAGTGTCATACGCCATACACTTCACACAACTCCAAAGAAAATTGTCGAGAGGTGTTAAATCTGGCAACCGCGCTGGCCTTGGAACTGCTCCACCTTTACCAATCCATCAATTTGGATTTAGATTGGTGATTCCGCACACTTACATCAATGTGTGCTGGAGCTCAAGTCGGCCATTTCAACAGCTGTGTGCTGGTACGTGTCGCACTGCTGTTAAAAAACGTTACTGTACTGGAAACTACACAAGTAACGCAGTACGATGCGCACCAAGGACTCTGTTGTTATGGAATGTTGTTATGATCAGGTTGCTCATCCAATTACACAGATGGCTGAAGTATTGCATACCTTCCGTATTAAGATACCAAAACGAAAGTTAAAAAATCTGATGTCTTGCACTCACATGACTTTCTTTACTCTTGTACTAAACATTCTCACGAACTCTTATTCCTATATCTTCTTCGTGTTAGTTAAGATAAACATTTGTACAAATTATCTTATTGCGTATTTCCTTGTAGGTGCAAGGGGAATGTTAGAACACAGTAGGCTTTGTGCAATAGTCAAACGTTTCAAAGCTTTGAGATTCTGTTGTCTTTGCACACTTAACATATAAAAAGATGAACAACGATGATCCATTTCAGTTTTCCGAAACTCACACAGAGAACAAGGAATATCTCCGAAATGGTTCACCTTATAAGAAAATTTATTTGGACGTAAATTGTGTATTTTAGCAAGACCTACATTTTTTGTACAGTATGATTTGGGAATGATATGATTTTTTTTGGATTCAGGGGGTCTCAAAACATATATTTCCGGTGAAATCTCGACATCGAATTTTTGGGTGGAATACAATACTTCCCCTACTTACCAGTAGAGAAAGTAAAAATTGTCACAACCGCTCATTCTCAAACTTCGACGCTCTCCAGCATCCAAACCGTGCATTTTCGGACTGGAGTTCCTGTTTTAAAATCGATCAGTTTGCCATCCTGCACATCATACTAGGCGTTGTTGATGTTTTTTGGTACTCCCAGTATATATACAGGATGTCTCAAGGGGGAAAAAACACGACATGCATGACAGATGGATGTATGTTCATATTTCGTCAATAAACCCAATATCGAGCTGCCTATATTACAGACGGGCTTCGAACTCTGTACCTCCTACGTCATTACAGAGTCTATATCGGCACTGGTGCGCCTCATACACATGATCCAATACGTGCGGTTGTCTTAGGTTTTCAATCGCTCCGTGGACTCGAGCAATAAGGTCCTCCGCTGCTGACGTTACAAGAGTGTCATGCACCATACTTTTCACACAGACACACAGAAAGAGAAGACAGTAGAGAAATAAGAAAAATGTCAAATAACAATGAAGAAATACCTCTAAAGAAATGTCTGGCTGGCTGGGGTTAGATACTGCAAGACTGCAAGCAACGTTCCAGACGTTATTATCATAAGTTTACAACAGGATGTAATACTATCGTGAAAGCATAACAGATCACAGGAAAAGGATCAGTATGCTCATTAAAAGTGTCCGAGCAAACTAAAGGCATGAAAACACTTTAAAATCAATAGAAACGTTCTAAACAGTCGTAAAACGTTCAGAATACCACAAAAGTGTTAATAAACACCTACCAATCTCCTAAAATAGCATTAACATACCTTGAAATGTCGATAAAATGCTTAGGGTTCGCATGCCAGGGAGGCTGGATACTTTTAAAGTATTTAAAATCGTTGGGAAACATCTACAAATCAAAGCGAAATGTCTCAGCCTAAAATGGTATGGTGTGAAGGTTAGAGCAGGTTATACCAGAATAGAATACTCGAGTAAAATAGAATGAGATAGGTTAGGTCAGACTATGTAGGTTAAAATACCTTAATAAATAGGTTGGTTTAAGTTCGCTTTGGTTATGTTAAAGAAGGCTAGGCTAGGTTAGAGGAGTAGAACTACAGGGCTGAGGTTAGGTTAAATTATGAGGGGACTGAGCAAAAGAGTAGGAGATAGGTTAGGTTGAGCAATAAGGAGGAAGAATAAATCACGAGAAGAAGTGTTAGGTTAGGTTAGATGATAAGGGAATGGAATAAATGATTAGAAGAGGAGGGTCTGGGTTAGATGATCAGAGGGTAAAATAGGTGGTGATGAGATGAGGGTCTCTAACGGAAAAGAGCAACACTAGCCTCATGTACCCAAACTGACCGTAAAAGTATTGTGAACTAGTATAAATCGAGATCTTTTTGTAAAACAGAAAGAAAAGAAAACAACGCTAAATGTTCTAAAAGTCATTAAAAGTGTTGTAAAAGTTCGCTAAAAGTTGTCCAATTTAGTGGGGGCCTCGCTTGTTCACAACTACCCTACTGTAAAGCTAAAGAAATGTTTCTGTTCTTTGTGCAGATCACTGTTTGCCATTTAAATGAGTGGTGGGGAGCTTCCGTCCCACCAATTCCTCGAACAAGGAACTCACCATTCCACATCCATTTCATGCCGTTGTCACGGAAACCAATTTAAGCTTTCCCTCGGGTCTACTTCCAGCCCCTCTCACTTTGATTTCCAGCGTAAACAAAATGAACCTATACATTACCCTTCATTGGGAAGGTTGAGGAGTAAAGAATCCTCCTGCTGGTTGTGTATATTTCAACTAAAATGTAATACAGTAATATCCTCGTTTTCAAACTAATCCCTAGAAAAAACAACTTTTAAAAGATGAATTATAATTAATTGACCTAATAGTGTTTACGAAACTTTAAGAATGTTTACTATATTATGATTACTCATCGTCACGAGATAAATTGTGGCTTAGCAGTGGTGCAGTTTTTATCGAAGCGTCGTTTCACGTTTGAGCGATGAGGCTCTTATTTCTCTCAGGGCGTGGTAACGGATGGAATGAAAAATCACACGATGTTTCTTCACCACAATGAATTATTTTATTAACACTTTTTCTCTATTTTACATTTAAATAAATCCTCTTAGCACCGTTTTAAATTATTTAAGTCTTTCCACTTTTTCAAAAAGTGGACCAAAAGCTTGATGAAAGTCTGGTAAACGTTCTACAATGTTCACACACTACCAAAAGACGTCCTATCACCTTGGACACGTAGACGCTAGTGAAAGGAGTCTGGCGTCACCTCACGTGATACTACCTTACTCGTATACATCCGCGTATGCGTCCATCAAATAGTTGCCGTATTGTTAGGGAAGCGATCTTTAGCTATCCTGATTTCACTTTTATTATTGAACACATATAATTCTAATATTTATACATACATATTAAAATTAAATATGGAAATATTTATGACGTCTTTAAACAAACTTAGTTGTTCGTAACAATGAACATTAGTAACACGTTTTCGACATTTAACCATCTCATACCAACATCAAAAAACAAATTACACTCTTAACAAATATTCATATAAACGATTTTCTTTTGGGGTCTTCTAATATTCTGTCTCAGCAGGAAGATGCGAATCGGTCGGAGAATTAAATGCAGTGCCGACATATTGACATGGTAGCTTAGATAGAGAAGCGGCACCGGAGCTGGAGTACCGTGATGCAAATCCTGGTTATATCATTACAAAATTCATTATGAAGAAGAAGACTACATAAACTCGCGAGTAGCTAGCTTGTATAGTCATATATGGCTATCTCGTTAGTAATGTAAATATCTTAAACATATGGTATTGTCATCAAACCATTTTTGATAAAATAACAAATAACGAAACTTTTTCATTGTAAACGGTAGATAGGGAAGGTTTTCTTAAAGGTCTTCATCTCACATCCGTGGATAAAGCAGCTCTTAAAACAGGAATTTTGATACGTATTCAACGATTTGTGCTTTAGTTATGCTGTTGACAGACTGGCATACATACAGACCACAAATGGATCTTTTTCTGAGAAGGTCTGTTTTATTCAGGGAACCTCAAAGTACGTATTTCACTTAATTTTCTATAGACATTTTACAGTAAAATTACTTCTTCCACCGACATAAATGTAAGTGCTAGAGAAAGTAAAAGTTAAAATTGAAAAATAAGTACATAAAGCATAGTCAAACAGCAGTTGTACAAACTTCACATAACGGATCACCCTACCCTACCCTACTTCAGCTGCTACTGATCTGCAGCTAATTTAAACTTGGCAGCAATTGATTTCTGGGGACTCCTTTTAATAATAGGCAACCTGTTACCTTTCCATTATTTGACTATTTTCCTTTGGAATTCGTTGTGTTACCAGAAGTGCCTCCAGGTAACTAAATAATTATAATTAAGGAAATATATAGGATAAACACAAAAATGGTGAACGATTAAAGTGTATTGGCTATTGGGGAATAAACATACGTGTAAAGAAAGATACTAAAAGCACATTTGTGAATATTTTAGGCAACTCTGAATATCGAATAACGAATTTTTTTGTATTCGAGAAAATTTTAAATGTTGTAAGTAACCTTGGAAACTCTGTTGTAGTGAAAGTTCCAAACTGAGTCCATTAGGCTGCAAAGTGCTTTAATAGTTGCAGTCCTATATTTCAGTAGTTGTATGCTTCATTTTCTTAAACTGGGTGTTTGATATCCAATTCTACTATTTCGCCCCCATGATTGTTCAGCTTTACATGTACAGAAAGCAAATTTAGTAAAATGCAAGGGAATCGTGGTTACTTAACGAAGCCTTCATAGCCTCGACTTCTTTCCTTCTCTTTACCTTTCTCCAATGATAAGCGGTATTCAAGCCACTTGCTACGATGGGCGGATATAGTAATAAGTTAACCCCTTCGGCATGAAAGGAAATTCTGATTACTTGTTCTGATGGCTCAATAAAGCATTGCTCGTTGCCTGTTTCACGCCATGCCACACTTCAGAATATACATATGACCAGACTATGACAAGTTGATAACACAGGTTCGACAAATGTATACTACAAGTTCGTTTGGTTTATGTTGAAACATGGGAATTAGAGAGAGAACGCACTACTGTCCGCGTTGTTGTGGGTACTCCATAACTGCCTAATCCCATTTCGCATCGGTTCCATTGACTATATCGCAGCTATCAGAGAGCAGCGCTTTAAGAACTGTTGTTAGACAGAAGCAGTGTAGAGATTCCGACCATGAATTGTTCCTTGGAGGGTCCCGGTAAGCTGGTAAGATGTTCGGCTTCATGGATATCGGATGCTGGGTCACATCCGCTGTCTTCACACGCATCTTCCGATTCAGAGTAACTGTGTCCTAATTTTATGTTGAATCTGTCCAATATATCGTCCATTAATCCATCTTTTTTCCAATTCATTTCTTCTATGCGCTTCACATGCTCACAGACAGCTTTCCAATTTTCAGGCAAGAAATGCGATGTGCATAACCTATAAATTGTATTACGAATAGCCGCCTTTGTAAATGAATCGACTCCTGTGCTTGTTGGTTGTCTGTTTGGTTGTTTCCTTCCCCATTTTCGTCTGCTTTCTTCTTTTCTTGTAAAATTCTGTATATTGAAGTGCGAGATACACCAGTAGCTGCGGCGGTTCCTTCCATGACCCGTGTCACGGATGTTGTTGGTTTACCCAACGCCTCTAGTTTATCAGCAAAACACTTGTGTACCAAACATACAACTTCCCGTGCATCAGATTGAAGAGGTTTCCCCTTTCTTCCAACACCAGCTTGGAACAATACGATTGTCAACACAATGAGCAGGACTAAACACATCACCAGCATCTCTATATTTCACTAACAATATTAAGGGCTTTATGTACATAAGCAGCCCGTACACTCGGTAAACACGTATTACCGACAGACGCAGACTAGGCAGTCGCGGATAGCCGCGGCGATGTGTTTTCATCCCTCCCCTATCACAGGGAGGGGTAGTGCTAAGTAGGTCATGTTCCAACTTAGACCAGACGGACTGTAAATACTATACTAAAATACACTAATTAGATTTTATTAATTTTGTTGGATTTTAACTCCACCCAAGAAAGTCGATTTATCTTATAGCAGGCCTGGGGACGTCGTGTATTCGCGTGAGAAAAAACAGGTTTCTACCGTCCCATACGTGCGTGCAATAAAGGCACATGGACCAGTCAGTGGCGTACGCGTGTTGCTTAATTGTAATTTATTACAAACACAAAATTAAACACTATACAATATTTACATACATTTTGTAGTGTTATATTTTCAGATTTTACAATGCTATTTAGACTTGCAAGACTTTGAAGTATATTAATATGCAATAAACTAAAACACTTCGTAAATCACGTAAACCTGGAGTGCTACTTACTGAGTCACTGTTGAAACGTACAATCTTTTGTGCTTCATTATTTCGTCATATTCTGGCTGCAAATTTGAACATTGCAATCGCAATATGTGCACTAAATTTTCATCACTTAAACTACTGCGTGAAGCAGTTTTCACATTGTTCAGCTTACTGAAAAACTGCTCAGAACAATATGTTGTACCAAACATAGCTACAATGCGACTGCCAAAGAGACGTAAATTTGGAAACTTCACTTTGGGTAGTGTACGAAATAACTCTACTCCCAACAGTCCTAAAGTCCGCAGAGGTGTGTTGTTCTGGAGGTCGACTAATTCCATCCGCAAAGAGTGTGGTGCATCTTTAACATCGAATGCAAATGGGTTGTTAAACAACCTCCATCGTGTGTCCATGGTCTTCAGATCATTAAATCGGATTTTAAATTCTTCCAGTAAATCTTCCAGAATTGTCTTGTATTTGTTTAGTACTTCAGAAGATCCTTTAATAAATACGCATTTCAAATTTGGAAAATGATACAAATCTGTGTGCTGTATTTGATACATCCAGAGTCGCAATTTGTCCATGAAAGCCTTTAGTTCATCAATCATCGTAATGATTAAATTGTCTTTCCCTTGTAGGGTGGTGTTCAATGTATTTAAGTGTAACGTTAGATCACTCAAAAATGCTAAATCACAAATCCAGTCTTTGGTGCTAAGTTCTCCAAAGTCTATTTAAAAAAAATGTCTATTTCGCTTCGTAACGCGAAAACTCTCTGAAGCACGTTGCCTCTACTTAGCTATCTAATTTGAGAGTGATACGGCAGATCTAAAAACTCAGAATTCATATCTTTTAAAAATTCTTGAAACTGTCTATGACGAAGTGAATTCGACCTGATGGTAATCACAATTCGCACAACAACTGACATCACTGTATCCAACGTTACTGATTTCGCACACAATGCCTCGCGATGAATAAAGCAATGTACATGTAGTACACCGTCTGGGTTTATTCCTTTTGCTGCAAGAACACCTCGAAGTCTTCCTATAAATCCCGACGTATGACCCATCATGGATGGCGCTCCATCGGTTCCAACACAAACTAGTTTTTCCAATGGAAGATTAAAGTGTTCCATTGTCTTTAGCACAGCGTTAAGCACATTCTCACCTGTGGTCCGGTCCTTTAACGATGCAAGATCTACAAATTCTTCACTGATATTGAAATTTTCATAAACTCCTCTTAAGAAAACAGCTAACTGAGCCGTGTCTTTCCTGTCACTACACTCGTCTAGTGCTAATGAGTAGTACACAAACTGTTAGATTTTCGTTTTCAGCTGTTTCTCCAAATTGCAAGCAATTTCTGCTATTCGCTTGGTGACTGTTCGACGAGATAAACTCAGAGATTTAAAGGAATTCACTAAATCAGGGCAAATTTCTTCAGCAGCAGTTATCAAGCACTCCTTTATAAAGTCTCCTTCAGAGAGGGGTTTAGAGGGTTTGGCAATTTCGTTTGCAATTTTAAAACTGGCACAAACTATGTTTTGCCGGTCAACTATCGTCTTGCTAGTACTGTCACTTTTGGCTTGTAAATGTTCTTTAAGAGGATCCAGCATTTTTTCACGAGCCACACCTGTCAGCTTCTCTTCACCATATTCTTGCGCATACACATTTGTGAAATGCCTCCTAATGTTATAATGTGAAGGATATGACACTGTTGCACCACAAACCAAACAATGTGATTTTCCACCTTCGAAGACGGCGAACTACTTTTCTTCCCATTCGGGATTAAATGTTGGCGTAACACGTCCTGCACTCATTGTGAAAGGTACGTCACTGAACTGGTGTGTGTTTGCATCGTCCTCAGCCAACACACACGCTCAAGGTCGTGAGCGCAGTCCCGCTCAATGTGTACCACTCCCCCAGGCCTGTCTTATAGGCATTAGAAGAAGACCTTTCACTCAAAAGCATCAACTACATGGGAAAGGCAAAATTATGTGAACAGTAGTACTAATGGGATGGTTGTGTTTGACGGACAACAACTCAGGTAAAGCATATGTCGTGCTGGACTGTGCATGTTCATTACTAACTAGGCATCAGTACAGGTTGTTTACGAGTAGTGCACACTTCAGAGGCACAGGTAGACTTGCAATGAAAGACTTTGCAAGAGTTACAAAGAGAGGAGATTGTGGGGGCTTGATTAGCTGGAGCAACAGACATACAGCTTATTTAATGTTCCAAGAGCAACTGTTCCAACAATTATGACAGCTTACGCTAAACATGGAAAGACATCATCATGTAAAAGTAATAGTAGGAGAAAGTCAAAACTAAATGACAGAGATCATCGTACACTAACAAAACTTGTGTCAAAACAACACAAAAAGACTGCGGCTCAAGTGACTACAGAGCTCATTAGTCATGTACTAGACAATGTATCTATCAACACTGCCCACCGAGAAGTCCATAAAGTGGATATTCATGGTCGAGCTGCTATACCTAATCCATTAGTGACTAAAACCAACGCAAATAAGCGTAGAAGTGGTGTCAGGAGCATAAATACTGGACGACTGATCACTGGAAACTAGTTACATGGTCTGACGAGTCAACATTTACTTTATTTTCAACATCGGGCTGGATTTACGTCTGGAGAACTCCAAACAAAGCCTACAATCCTGATTGCTTGATTCCAACAGTTAATCATGTAGGTGGAAGTGTGATGGTGTGGACAGCCATATCATGGAATTCTGCTGGTCCCATCATTACCTTCAAAGACCATTTTATAGCCACAGTATTTCAACATTTTAAGTGATCAAGTGCACCCCATGATTCAAATGTTGTTCCTCAACAACGATGTCATATTCCAAGACGATAGTGCACCCATTCACACAGCCAGAACAGTACAATCGTGGTTTGAGGAGCATGGAAATAAGCTTCAACACCTTGCCTGGCCAGCACAATCCGCGAACTTGAACATTGTCGAACCAGTTCAAGCAGTGTTGGAGAACAGACTACGTAGCAGATTTCCACCACTACAGTAGTTAGAGATTCTGATAGAAGAGTGGCATAACATTCCACTTGAGACTGTACAATCATCATATTCCAGTGTTCCACCTGCATTACGGGCAAATGGGGGGCCAACCCCTTAATAATAAACCATTCCAAAGTAAGTAGAGGTGTTCACATTATTTTGCCTATCATAATATAGTTGATACACAAACACGTTTAAAGCTACTTTGATAGGAATTTTTATTCCATTTTAAATATAGGGAGAATTTGTAGAATGCTTTTATTTATTGCATAATGTTCACTGTAAAGCTTTACAGTTTTTTGTGATTCTAAAGACAAAGTTAAAGTCGTTCAGAAGTTTCACAGAATCGTTTAACTCAATAAATGCTGCTCAGTTCAAGCAACATCTACGTTTTCCATAATAGGCATTGAGAATTTGAAAATAAATCAAAGAAAAATGAAAACCTGGCTTTCTAACAAGACCGGACTTATCTGCGCTTCCCCCTCTGCCTTTCTTTATCCTCATTACAGCGCTACGCCTCTAGCAGCAATTTAACTATCAACCGTTAATTAGTCAGTAGTAATGGGTAAGATACTTCCAAATAGGGCATTTTACTAAATTGGGTTTCTGTACTACTCAAAAATTATATAACCTTCGCACTCCAGCGTCAGATGTGTCTCCTACATTTTAATTATGTGAAAATATAACACGACGTTCATTCTCTATATGTAAATACCGCCCTCTTTAGCGTCATTTACAAAGCTTTGTAATCTTAGTGCACAACGTTATGTACTAATCATATTAAGCGTTAAGTGGGTCGTATACTCATCATACAAGATCTATCTTCTCAGATTAACTTAACCAAAATTCTGAACAGTATTTCAACCTCCACCGAAATTTGTTCTCATGAATTTAGTAAGAACTAAATGTTTTCAAACTCACGGAACTCTTATTTAACGTATTATTTTCATCTTTTTTTCATTTCTGCCGTCAAAGTAAACTACCCTACTTTAAAAAAATTTAATCTCGTGGCCAGCCCACCTAGTCCAAGGTCTACCGCTCTACCGCTGCGCCCCCCACCTCTGCCCCCCCACAGGCGTCATGAGTGGAGTGCAGTACTGGAAGTGGGACGTGGTCAGCGCCCCAGTCCTTCCCAGTCGATTATGCAGTTTAGTTGACCAAGGACCGCTACTTTTCGATCAAGTAGCTCCTCAATTGCTCCTTCAGGGACCTAACTAGGTTGAGTGCATCCCGGGCCGGGCATCCCGCGCTACCACCGCGCCAAGAAGACGGCTATCCTTAATTTACTATACCACAATTCTACAAACCAAAGATAAACTTCACATAAATCGTTAAACTGGAATCCTTACTCATGTTTACAAGATTTTACCTTTAAATAACATAAACCCACTTTTGCTTTTCTGTGCTTTAAATATTTCTCATAAAATCTCAAAATTCACCTTACATGTATTGTTATTCTGAATACAGTTAGTTTCTCAATTTTTCTCATACGTATTATAATTTATTGTACCAAACCAATTATCCCCCTGTAAATCGTTCAATGATTTTCTCATATATTGCTTGGTTTCTCCCTTGTTTATATAACTTAAAAAAAAAATTAAAAAAAAAAAAAAAAAACCACCTCGACCAAATTCACGAATTCATTTGTTTTTCTACGACAAATTTAGTTATTTGTTCGGGCTTTTAACGGACCAGCCGATAATCATTTCCATTGCAGAAAACTTTTACTAATATATGCGTAGTCAAACTGCACCGTTTCATAAGCTGAGGTATACCCTTATGTATGGTTATCCCAAGTTTCCCAGCGTCGAAAACTCCTTCCCCGCGTGCACTCCCGTCGTAAACAAGAGAATCGTTCCATGTAGCTGACTCGGTGCTATCATTTGATAACTTGCTGCTATAATGCTCCCATCTACAGCAAATCACCCGGGATTACCTGGCCGGGGTGTTTATCGCCACAGCACCTAACCACTTTATTTTTGCGGTGGAAATGAAAAACCGTTTGAGCAAGCTTTGTGTATCAAAGGGCTTTGGGAACTTCCAGCACTCCTAAGGCCCGGTGTACCACTTGTGCGGTTGTCCGTCCATCCGACCTCGGACTGCACTTGCGTGTCACCGCACAGACTGGCCTACTGGAAGAGTCCTTCCTTCCTCCCTTCCTCCCTTCCTCCCTTCCCCCTTCCTCTCTCCCTTCGGGAAACATTTGAAAAGTCATCGACAATAAAGGTGACTTCATATGCCATTTCCAAAAAATTCAAGACATACACTTCATTAGTCATTAATATTTCTTAAACGTAGGTTATTTTAATCAAAATTGTTAGAGTCGTTTTTGGGAAAATAAACATTTCAAATCATTTGTATGTAAAGTCAATTTGGAGTGAAGGGACTTCCTCGAAAATCTTCATGTTGGAAGGTGCTGAACATAAATACCAAGTTTAGTACTCAACAGATTTTTCGTTTTTGAGTTATGCCGTTCAGACACACCGCAACGATTCTATCGCATATCACGATTTTGGCAACCAATAAAGAAGGTTCAATTTGAGAGCCAAGAGCCAAGAGCCAAATCAGGTCGCTCGGGTTTACCCGAGCGGGATATATGCCCACGGTACCTATCCATTTGGTATGGATTTACCCGTGAGGTATGAAAGATGTAGTCATTATACAAGCTATTTTTGTCAGTGTCAGCCAATGGTGATGATTGGTTACTCTCTCTTGCTATAGACTAGGGATATGAGTGCCAGTTAGAATGTCTACCCATCCTGGGGCACCCATGCCCCTCTGCTCACTTAGCAAAGGTCAGCTTGTCTAACCAGCAAGTCAAGCAGTGTCAAATTAGCGAGAAACCGAATGCATTGGAATGTTTGGTGAAATGAGGAAGCAGCGAAGCTAATTAGCCCAAGACATCCTTGGGTAAACGATAGCTTTTGCACCTCCTGGGAAGATGGTGATCATATTGTCCCAGGGTATTTACCAGCTGGTTAGGGTGTGGCGTAAGTTTCGCATACATAGAGCGGGCTCTATCTCGCACAACATCCACAATATATGGAATGCCAGAATGAGTATGGAGAATATGGGAAGAAAATCTACGGTCAGTATCGTAGATCATCCTAAGAGCCCTGTTCTGCACGACTTGCAGTCTGCGGATGG
Source organism: Tenodera sinensis (assembly GCA_030765045.1). Lineage (NCBI taxonomy): Eukaryota > Metazoa > Arthropoda > Insecta > Mantodea > Mantidae > Tenodera > Tenodera sinensis. The sequence continues at coordinate 162,990,383 of CM060962.1, forward strand.
TGGTTTGAGCCACGAATCCCCATGCCTCGCATCCATACAGGATCAGGGGAGGGATGATCGCACGATAAATGCGTAATTTAAGTCGTGTAGGCATAGTAGACCTAAAGATGGGATAGAGCTTTCCCAGAGCTCCGTGACCTTGGGCAGCTTTAGCTGTGACATGTTTGGTGAAGGTAAGTCCTCGGTCTAGTTGTACACCAAGGTACTTGGCTGTGTTGACCCAAGGGATTCTCCTCTGACCAAGTGTCAGGTCCCTTTCTGGTCTCCAGGAATGAATTTTGCCTAACACAAAAGCAGAGCTTTTCTGTGGACTGATTCCCATTCTCCACTTTTCACTCCAACTCTCAATGGCATCTAGGTGTCTTTGTAATGGGGGAAGGCAGTAACGTAGATTTTTGTTACGGGCCAGTATGAGGACGTCATCGGCATATTGGCACGTAACAGTGCTGGGTTCAACGGGGAAGTCAGACATGTATGCGGCAAAGAGCAGTGGCGATAGAACACTACCTTCCGGTACTCCGGCCGCTATTGGCCTGATAGTTGATAACCTGCCCTCCACTCGCACCCTGAAAGTGCGGTCACGAAGGAAACTGGCTATGAGGGTCAGGTAGGGGGAGGGGAGATTTGCATCTCTAAGTTTGTACAGTAGGCCCTGGTGCCATGTTGTTGCAAAGGCCTTATCCACATCCAGAAGTACTGCGACAGTTTTGAAGTTTTCCTGGAAACCCAGGGCAGCCCTCTCAACAAGACGCAGGAGCTGTAAGGTAGTGGAATGGCCTTGACGGAATCCGAACTGATGATCCGGAATGAGCCTCCTTTCCTCAAATAGAGGAGTTAGACGGGACAGTAGAATTTTTTCAAAAATTTTCGAAATTATTGGGAGTAGACTAATAGAACGGTAACTTGATGGAAACTTGGGATCCTTGCCTGGTTTCAATATGCAAATCATCCTCGCTTCCTTCCAAGCAGTAGGGAAGTGTCGGAGATACAGGCAAGCATTGTAAGTTCTCGTCAAGTGGATAATGGCTTTGCGAGGCAGGTGTTGTAACATATGTGTCGTAACACCATCATATCCAGGGGATTTGTTGGGTTTGAGACACCTAATTTGCGAGGAAACTTGCCTTGGTGTGACAATTGGTATGCGAGTCGCCTCGTGAGGTGGTGGAGGATCCTCATAGAGGTAATCCACCGTTGCCTCAACTAGTTCTGAGAAGTCCTCGTCTTCTATGTCCTCTCGGGGCTCAAATTGGGACTCTAAATAGTCCGCGAAGTCAGTGGCTTTCTCTTGCGGTTCGAAAGATAATCTCCCACGAGTGCCATGTATAGGATGCTGATATAGCGTTTTGTCCCTTCTCAGGGATTTAATTATCCGCCAGGGCTTCTTTTCAGAGAGGTTTACGTTCCTCATGGTGTTTTCCCAGGCCTCTTTGCGATGTGCACGTAAGAGGCGTCTAGCCAGGGTCTTAAATCGCAGATAAATTGCCTGCAATCTGGGATGGCGGAAACGCTGCCAAAGCTTCCGAACTGTTGACTTAGCTCTCAGCAACAGTCGGAGTTCGTTTGGGATGGTTGTGGGGTTAGGAGTATTGCAAGGAATGCGGTAAGTATGCCCTCGTATCACATTTGATATTTGTCGGGAGAATGCATTTGCCGCTAATTCTAACGACTCGATAGAATTTATGTGCGGTCTGGGATCCACTGATTGGTTCAGTTCAAGGACGGCTGCATCCCAGTCTACCTCATACGACCAATCAGGAGCTACCAATGCTGACATGTTAACATTGGTGTCGATTAACACAGGATCGTGGTCAGAATCCAGTTCATTGACTGTCGTCAGGTCTATGTGGAATCTAAAGTTTTTAGTGACCATAATATCCAGCACGTCCGGTCTCCCTTGGGCAGGATGAAAAGTGGGCTCTCTCGGTCCATGAGCTATGAGGCTTGGGTTACCGCTTATAAGGCGGAATAGTCCTCGCCCCTTCGCATTGGTGGCACGACTATGCCAGTTGGCATGTTTTGCATTTAGGTCACCTGCAATGCAGACCACAGGGTGGAGGTTTAATAAAGCCGTGTAATCTGCTTCATAGAAGCGGTGATCAGGGGGGTCATATGCCACTATCAGCAATGTATCTAGACCACCTAAAGATAGCCTAATAGCACAGGCTTCTACATGCTGAAGTGGTGGAAGAGGGAAAGGCTTATGTGTAATATGGTTCTTAACAAAGATGGCTGTACCTCCCCCTTGTCGGCCAACCCTATCAGACCGATGGGTGACGTAATTAGGGAGGGAGAAGTTGGTGGCAGCATCCAAATGAGTTTCACAGACCATCAGAATGTCGATTCCGAAATACTCTACAAAATTAGAAATATTTGGGTAATGACTCCGTAGTCCGTTTGCGTTCCAAATCGCAGCTCTAAATGGTCTCCGGACATGTCTTCCAGCCATTATTGAGCGGAGTTGGGGTAGAGCTGTTCCAGTGTCTGAAGCAAGATGGAATGCTTCTGCATGGGGGTCAGGTTGGGGTTGTTCAACTGCATCTTACAGTTTCTCAGAGCAGGTAACGCCTTGTTTATTAAATCCCCAAACCATGAGGATAAAGAGCTAAATTCCTCCAGGTCTCTTTGCGAAATAGTCGCTAGTGTGGAGGAGGATGTTGCCGTGTTAGGCATTGGTGGAATAGGGGTAGGGGGTATATCCCTAACCTTGGATATAGGCTCTGCCTCTACAGGTGCGACTGTAGTTATTACAGGAGCTTGTGGCTCCGAAGTTACATTGGGGGCAGAAGATTTGCTCTGCCTAGGTTTTCTGTTCCTCCTCTTCCTGCGTGGTTTTGGTGCAGGGGGTTTAGGCACTATTGCCTTTTCTATAGGACCTGGAGGTGGTGGCACAGAATTTGATGGGGAATCGCTCTTTGGTGTAGCAGCCTCTTGTTCCACTCGACGCAGAGTGGACTCTGCCTTATTTAAGGCATTGGAAAAGGACACACCTGGGCGAACCACTTGATCATCTGGGCGGTTCTTGCGGCGGCTCTCTATGATCTTTTTCCTTGTGGAGCATCCTTTGTACACACTTACGTGTGTACCATCACAATTAGCGCACTTGCACTCTTCCCTAGGTTTAGGGCAGTTCTCTAGCAAGTGGTTACCTGCACACCGCAGACATGTAAGCTTTCGCTCACACATCATGCTGGAGTGATTGTACCCCATGCATCGGTAACATTGCACAGGTCCCTCTCTGCCATAATACCTTTCCACTTTGACTACAGTGAAAATTAGTTTCCTTACAGTGTCAATTGGTTGTACTTCTTGGTTAAGTACTTTGTCAAGTACTACCAAGAATAGTGGCATAGGAACTTTGTTAATACCCCCCGCGGTATTAACGGTTCTCTTCAACTGTGCCACTGAATTGACAGTTATGCCATGTTCTTCTTTAAGTGCAGTTTTGATTTCATCAGGGGTGCACTCTGAGTCTAAGCCTCTGATGACTCGACGCTCAATGTATGGACGTTGTGGTGAGTACGAGTAGAACGTTATGTTCATTTCTCGTAACACCAACTTAGCGGTTTCTAAATCACCCAAACTGTGGGTAAGGATATGGACGCTCTTAGGCTTCCTTTTTGCCTCAAAAGTATACTTGAGGTGTTTGGCCAATGTACGCATTACCCTAACATGGTTAGGGAATACGTCCGCAATGATTGGCGGAATTCTTGGCCCCTTCTTGGCTTGGGATGATGCAACATTCTGAGGATGTTGCATCATGGATGATTCAACATCCTGTGCATGTTGCATCATATTTGGTGATGGCGTCTGTTTTCCTCGTTTACGGTTCTCCACAACCGTAAACTCCCCCAGCTCCATATCGGACTCGGAGTCAGATTCAGGTAAGGGATTGTTTGAACCCAGGCTCTCTAAATCTACCATGGGTATGTGGCGTGGAGTAGAGCACTTACGCTTTTGCGTATCGGTCTTGGAGCGCTTCCTATTTGGCTCCACTGCTTCAGGTGATAAAGATCTATATGAGGATGATGTCGAAGGTAATTGTCCATCATCGGCAGTAAGCGCGGTTGCCCTCCGGCTGCTCACAGAGGACCGCACCTCCTTTGCGAGCCATTTCGGCTCGAGGTTTCAGGCACAAAGCCGTCAACCCTTGGCTAGGATCTTGTGAGCCCGCTGTCACGTAAGTCGTCAGTCTGAAAGTCTGTCAAGGAAAGAAAGAATAAAGCAAAAGAGTAGGAAGAAAAGGGAAATACCTGAGTAGCTTTCTATGCCACTCCGGGAAGCTAGCCTGTGGTGAGTTCCAAAGCTTGCTTGCCAAGCCCCTTTAGGAACTACACCAAATTGTACTGTGACTAATTAATGTATTAGTCCGTAGATTGAAGCGTGCAATCCACCGACGCACACCACAACACTCCACGAAGTCGGCACGGGATCTCCTGCTTCGGCGAGTCAGCTTTCTGGATACCGTCTTTCCACCAGTGAGAAGCAAATCACGTCCGCTCTGGTCGAACGACGATGCGAGAATGGACGATGAATGGTTCAATTTGAAATTCCTGCTTCTGGCAAATATGGCATACAACTGTGACGAACAATTCTAGTTCCTCTTTGATATTGCACAAATGTAAAATCGTATTCATATACAAAACAAAAATCGAGTACGAAAGGAAAAATATGCACAAAATGAATTAACAATTTAATTGTTTTCGTAGTGTAGTTTGGTGGGAAGACTAGAAATGTAATAACGCCACCCTATGCATCGTGCATCTGGCTGCTGTGTTTGTGTTCCCACTCTAGCGCGGCGGCTGTCAACCAGTATTGTAAATGCAACCAAAAATGTTATTAGCCGTTTTATTTCCCAGTAGGTAAGTGTAAATATACTTGCGGAGGTTACTTTCAGGTGGAAAAATAATAAATGACACGCTTTTGCTTGCAATACATGATCATTTGACTCCCTCTCCTGCTGTGAAACAAAACACGAACATTTTTATAACATGAGTAGGCGTAGGCTTTCACGGCCGGTGTTTGAAATTCTACAAGAGTCTTCCGGGCTGATTTGCCGTGGTCTGCTGGAGTAACTTGGTCCAGACGTTTCGTCCACTACTGCGGTGGACATCATCAGTGGCGTGGTCGAAGTCTTCTTGGTGAAGGTACACTTGTGTCTGAGGCGTTGACTGTCTGGGATGCGGATTTTATACACGGAGGGGTCTTCTCTGATTGGCTCGGGGCTCGCTGAGGCAGTGTGGTTGGTGGGAGGGGGCTAGCTGCATCTCGGGCGCTACTAGATTCTGATTGGTTTGTGTTGCTTGGCTGTCTGTGTTGTTTAATGTTATCGATGACGGGGTACCAAGTTTTGTTGAGCTTAAGGGCTTCCTCTTTCCTATTGAAATTATTGGCATGTTTATAAATTTCTATGGCTTCGCGCTGTAGTCGAGCATGGTAGTGTGAGATGTTAGATAGAATGCTGGTGTCCTGAAACTTGATGACATGCTCCCCCTCCGCTTCTATAGCATGTTCAGCGACAGCTGACTTTTCAAATTGTCCAAGACGGCAGCATCTCTTGTGTTCGTTTAGTCTGGTGTTGATACTACGTAGCGTCGTACCAATATATACTGCACCACACGAGCAGGGGATCCGGTATACGCCAGCCGAGGAGAGCGGGTCCCTCGGGTCCTTGGCTGAGCGTAGCTTGCCCGAAAATCATTTTCTTGTTAAAATTTCGCGATTGTTCAGCAAATCTTTCTGTCAATTACATACAAATACTTAAAAGGGTTTACACTCAAATTCTTAAAGACATAGCTTGTACCTAGAATACCCTTCACATATTTACATTACACAAATCAGCACTCAACACACATAGGGTTATATTTTTAATACTACATAGTGATTTAATATTATTTTACATGTTTCTTCTTACATTGATCTTCTGATTCTATATAATTATTTTTATCAAAAGTCTTTTATGGTTATGGATTGTTCTGCTGGTTTCACTTTTAATTTGTTTTTTTTTTTTTTTTTCTTTTTTTTTTCACACGCACATTATCCACTTCACTGTTTTTTTTTTCGATATATTCACTTTGCTTAATATTAATTACGTTATTCTTACAGTTATTTACAAGTTTACATAGAAACAATTAGGCCCTCATTTTCATGATCCAACCATTCTTTCAACTACTTCTCACCATTTCTTTTCTTACTTTTCGATACTATTTGAGGAATTTCTATACGGTCTTATTAGCTGCTTATGCCATCTCCCAATCGATTTGTTTGTTTTTAAGTCCACTAATTCATAAGTATGCTCTCCGAATTTCTCAGTAATCATTACCGGACCTTTATATAATAGCTCTCCCCCTTAACGCATTGGATAATTTATAATCCCTGGCGAGGACTAGATCTCCTACCTGAGGATTCCATTTATTTTTACGTTTCTTGATTTTTGATTTCCTCTTTTCCGCTTTTTCTTGCAATCTGTCAAAAACGATCTTAGCCCTTTGTTCCTCTGATAATGGCTGACTTCTCTCAATCGTTCTTGGAGTATTTTTAAAAATGGGTTCAGGGTCAACTCCCTGCATTATCTGTATTGGTGCAAAACCAGTTGTAGTATTTACAGTATTATTAATAATTTTCTCTATGATGGGACAATACTTTACCCAGTTCCGATGATTATTATGAGTAAGCACTCGAAAATAAGTCCCTATTTCTCTTAATATCCGCTCTGTCGGATTCCCTGAAGGAAAATAATAAGAACAATGATATAGTTTTATCTGGTGGCTACTTAGAGTTTCTTTGAAAATTTTATTCGCCACTTCAAACGAATGTGTGTAACAGTTACATCTTCCAGGCTTTTCCGAGAATACCCCCCTGTTTTCTATTAAAATTTCCCGTAATTTTCTTTTCTGTTCCTCATTTAGTCTCTCAGCTTGGTTCACCTTAGATCCTATTAAATTTTCTATCTTGACACAGTCCTTTCTTTCGTCGTACTCATTTATACTACTATTCTTCAAGTTAAATTTTGGGTTTTCTCGGGGTTTCTTTTCTTCGTCAAAATCACAGAAATAATTACCTCTACTCACAATATTTTGTTCCTCTATTTCATCGTAGTTCCCAACTTTTAATTCTGCTAATTCCATCGCTCCAATATTTATTACCTCGACAAAGAATGTTTCCCCCTCCATTTCTTCCTCTACCTGATCCCGTACAATTATCCTCGAAGTATGGTCTAAAAATGGTACAATTATGGTGTCAGGTCCTGTTTCAAACTTAAAACTTCTATTTTCAAAATCTATGATGGAATTCCAAGCATAAAGACTATCGCAACCGATTATTACGTCAAAAACAAGCCTGGGTACAACCAAAAATAATATTTCAATGCATTTATGTGCAATCTCGACCTTTACCATCACTTGAAATTTTACCCTTTCTTTCCTTTTACCTACCGCTACAGAGCAATATATCCCATAAACTGGCAAAGATAATAATTTTACACCACTACTCACTAAATTTTCAAAAAAATTTTGGGAACACACAGTAGTATTAGCACCTGTATCAATAATAGCCTGAAATAATTTCCCATTAATACCAATATTTATTCTCGGCGGATCAATTGAAATTTCATTCTCTGTATTTTCTTTATGTTTTTCGATCAAACATTGCCTTCTCTGTCCCTTATTTTCGAAGTACTTCCCATAATAAGAACATTCATCATTCCCAATCTTCACTGAAGGCGAAGTTGACTGGGTTTGGAGTTTTCCGAAACCTTACTAATGGCTCCTGTCCCATTCCCATTATATGAAGGTCCCGGGTTTGAATCCTGATGAAAATTTGTTTCTTCCAATCTTTTTACCGCGTTTATTGCGTCTACCCTTTCTTCCGGATTTGGAGAAATTCTGCTATTCCCATTTCTTTCTTCTTGCCTAGGGGAATTCGGTCTGTACCAATTATTATCATGGTGATAATTATTTCCCGAAGGAAATCGATTCCTAGTGTACCTCCCCCTTCTATCTCCGTAATATCTATTTGCCTGTACGTAATTAATTTGAGGGTTTCTTTCCCGTGGATAATTCTCAACCCTTCTTCTATTATCCTGAGGCTCAAAATTATTTCTTCTATCCTGAGGCTCAAAATTATGTCTCCTATCCTGAGGCTCAAAATTATTTTTCCGGTGGTAATTATTGTTTTTAGGGACTGGGCCATGATACCGTTGCCGAGCATCAAAATTCCTGACATCACCTGAACCTGCCCCCTGCCCGAAAATTTTTGTTGGAGATCGGTTGTTTCCAAAAGGTCTCTCATTACTTGCCTCGTTTTGGCTCTTATTTCTTTCTAGCGCGATTAACAAGTCAATCATTGCCGCTATTGTCATCGGCTTCGCAATAATCAGATAGTGTTGAATTGTTTCCGGAAAATGTGTGGTTATTAAATTAATTAATTCTATTTCTCCCATCGGAGGGTCAAGCATCTTACATTTTCTAGCTATAGCCATAAAATAATTAACCATGCATTGATCCTTATGCGGGTTATATTTCCCATTACTCAGTTCCAGTCTTATATTTGCCTGCCTGCTAGCTCCCCAATATCTATTTAAGAAAATTTCCTTAAATGTCCGATAATCATTACTTGATCCTACTGATAACTCTAACCAGTTTGAAGCGTTGCCTTTAAAACATTTTCTGACAACCGTCATCTTATATTCCTCGGGAATACCTTTTACAAGAAAATACTCTTGCATGCTATTTATAAAAGCCTTGGGGTCATCAAATTCTTCGTTTTCAAAGGTTGGTGGTGAAATTTCATTCAAAACATGGTTGGGCCATTGCAAATGTGGACTATTGCGTGCATTAACATTAACATTTGCATTACTATTACCTGAGGTACCAGCATTTAAATTTAACATCGGAATGTCCGCGGACGCATTATGCATCGCTTCGTCCCGTGCTGCTACCGTAATAGTATTACTACTCACAGAATCACTAACATTGTCAGACATACATATGTTATTTAATCTTTCTTTCAGTTTGTCATTTACCTCATCTACACTCACAGCTAATCTCCTAGTTTCCCTCTCTGATTGCTCTAATCTTTTCCTACAGATTTCTAATTCCTTGCAATTAATTTCCCTTTCCTTAGCTAATTCAGTAGTTATTTCCTCCCTTAATTTTCTATTTTCTTTCTCTACATTCTTGTTAACTGTTTTAATCTCTTCCCTAACCTGTTCCTGACTTTCCCTCATTTCAATTCGCACATTTTCAATTTCAATTTTAACCTCTTCCTGATTATTTCTAACCTCACTTCTTACATTTTCTATTTCATGCTACAAATTGCTGAAAATGAAGCAGGGAATACGCCTACCTCAATTGTCAAACATTCCCCTTGAGATTAATATTTCCCTTAAAACATTCACATTCAAAAGCATCTCTATGAATTTCGTAGGCCATAAAATATATAAGCGTGTAATAGTGTAAATTACCAGATCTGGATGCCAGTGAATATGATGCATTAAACAGAACAGAATGCAGTTGTTGAAGTAACCTTTGCACCCAGCAAGGTTGTCATGTCCTTTATTTCCAAGTACACACAACGTTGCCATGTCCCCATTAACTCAATTTGTAGCAGTGTGCCTTCATCTGATTTTCCGTTCCTGATAAAAAGCTGCAGAGAACTAAATACGTTTGTTAATCTTGTATGACAGAAAATAAACATAGGAAAGACGAGACTCGAACCCCTGCCAGCTAGCAGTTCTGAATTTCACAGTCAATGACGAAGCGCTCTTGGCTATTCATCAGTTAGGTACTCGTGCTCTATCATATGATATTAAGCTTGCTTTCACTATCTTAGCAGTTAATTTCATGCAAGGTGGAAAGTTCGTGTGCACCTTTAGAAACGGTTTAAAAATTTGCGTTTCTTTTTCTAAGTATTCGCTTACATTTATTTAGAGAAAAAAAGAAAGGGAATATTTCTATAACAAGCACGAGTATCGCAGTGTTTAGTGTCGAGTTTAAGTTAGTTTAGTTAATTTTTATTAATGACAGACAAATGAGATTGAAATCACTAACATCAGTAATTAATTTATGCGAAAAACGAGGATCGAACCCCCGACAACAAGCACGTTTGAATTTCACAGTCACCGACGAAGCGCTCTTGGCTATTCGTCTCTTAAGCACTCGCCTTATCACATGATATTAAGCTTGCTGTCACCACCTTAGCAGTTAATTTCACTGCCATGCGGAAAGTTTGTGTGCATCTTTAGAAATGGTTTAAAAATTTGCTTCTCTTTTCTAAGTATTCGCTTACGTTTATATAGAGGAAAAAGAAAAGGGAATTTTTCTATAACAAGAACGAGTATCGCAGTGTTCAGTGTGGAAATTGTTAAATTAATTGCTTTCATTAACGACAGACAAATAAAGATAAAACGATGTAATAGTAACTACACGTTCCCGTTGAGAGAACACTATCTAACAGATCATATCTAACATATCTAACAGATTCAAGCTCATACGTGAGGAGGATTGCATACTGAATACGTGATGATTTACAGACAGCAATTATGTTCCAAACTTAACATGTGATATTATTAGATAGATGTTACAGTTCACCCTCCACCTTGCGTAGCATCAGATGCCTGCTTTGTAAACTGGAGATTAAAATCGATTCCTGTTTGCAAGAAATCGGTAACTTAGAATTCCTTTCAAGGTTTCAAACATGTCTCAGTTTATTTAATTCTAACACCCATAATGAGTCATTCATCTTTAGATGTGATTTATTTGGTATAAGTAAGTATCAAAACAGAAAATCATTGGTGTTATTATATCTAATGGGAGAGTTAAGGCAAAAAAATTAAGAGTATATATTAGTTTCGAACAATTGTGTTTTCTAAATAAGTGACATTTCTTCGTGACCTTCAGAAACATCTCGGGAAATATTTTTCTGAGGAAGGCGATTTAGTGTTCTGCAGTGCTGCTAGTGGTTTACTGAGTGCTCTGAACATTAATCACATCTCTGATCAGTGGCAGGTGTTTATAGATGCTTCAAAATTATGTCTCAAAACTGTATTACTACATACTGGCTATCAGTTGCCGTCGATTCCTATTGGTTATTTTCGTGCATATGAAGGAATCATATGGCAGCCTGAAACTCCTTGATGCAATTAATTATAACACGTATAAATGGAAAATATGAGCGGACTTCAAAGTAATTGCAATATTAACTGGACTCCAACTAGATTACGCTAAACACTGCTATCTCATAGGTAAATGGGGCGGTATAGATAGAGATTCTCATTTCATAAAAAACGGAATGGCCTTTACGTCAAGGTACGGAAACTGGAAAAATGTTAAACATGACCCTCTGGTAGAATCTAAGAACATTTTAATTCCTCCAGTACACATAAAACTTTGTGCCATCAAAAACTTTACTAAATAGTTGGACCGAAGTGCACTGGCATTCAAATACCTAGTTACAAACTTTCCTAGAATTAGTGAGGCCCAGTTAAAGGAAGGAATTTTTGTTGGCCCACAGATTCATCAAGTTCACAATATTAGATATTTGAACACCTCTTAAATGACACTAAGCAAGAGGCATGGATTTATTTCAGAGAAGTCGTAAACAACTTTTTGTGAAACAAACGAGCTAGAAACTATGATAATCTTCATATAAATTTGCTGTCATCTTATCACAAAATGCGATGCAACATGTCCCTTAAGTTATACATTTTACACTCCCATCTAAATTGTTTTACTAAAAGTCGTGGAGCGATGAACCTGGGAACATTTGTACCAACAAATATCATTAATGGGAAAACGTTACCAGGGAATGTGGAGTGCAAGAATGCTTACTGAATACTGTTGAACAGTCATCAAGGATGATCCTCAACTCGACTAGAAGAAGGGAGCAAATAGAAAGCATGTTTAGTAAAGATAAGTGACCACGAATATATTTTACAAGACATCAGACTGCTTTTCATAGAAACAAATTACTATTGTGTTTTTTCTTAATATTATTCTCAAACCAGAACCATTCTAGTATTCTTGTTATAATATTCGTGTTCAGCGTGGTGTAACCCATAAGAAAAGTGTGATATCACTCATGTCACAAACAAAAAGTAAAATTTTGTTGTCCAGTGTAATCTTTCAGAGCATTATTATTTAGAATCCATATCTGAAAATGTCAAACAGGTAAACATTTTCGTTGTAAATGAAATCAAAGCGATTATTGGAGCTCCTTGTTTACAGAACATAAAGACACAAAACTGTGTGATGTGACAGTCACTTTACTGGCACAGAAAACCAATCACAAACGAGGTTCTTACATTAAAAGCACTTTTAAGTGTCAGAAATACTAAATATGATAAATGTTAATGTTATTTAAATCACCAACTATAAAGTTCTTCTCTGATCTGTTTTTATTTAATGCCACTTCTAGGTTATCGTAAAATTCTCCCAGCTCCTCGTTACTACTGGCCTCTGTTGGTACATGTACTTGTGTGAATGTTATTGTATAAAATTTCACTTTTAGTTTTAGGACTACAATTCTTTCTTGCACCACAGGCTTTAAGTCTTTTATTGCTATGAAACCTACTCCTTTCTGACCAGAGGTTGTGCCCTTGTAGTAAAATAGGTCTCCATCATCCTTTTCTATTATGGCTTCTCCGAGTTTTCTTACTTCGTACAGGCCTAAAATGGCAAATGTGATTGATTTCAGGGCATATTCCAGTTCTTCTTCCCTTTCGTCTGTTCTGAGTGTTGCTATTGTGAGTTCCTTTCCTTGCTTTGACTTCTGTTTGAAGTGCAATGCTATAGCACCCCGTTATGTGTTTTATGGGTGTATTAGGTCCCGCCAGTTTACCCATTGCTAGTCGATCAGCAATTTTTGATAACCTATTGTCACCACGTTGCCTTTTCCCTTTTCTGTTTTGTCCGCATTCTGAGATACTGTTGTATTGCTCTTTCTTACCTAGTTAAATCAGCGTCAATATAGCATTCTTCTCCTCTGAGTTTGTTTTTACTTTTCACAGTATTAATCTTGGC
>CM060962.1:163005898-163018398 GCA_030765045.1 Tenodera sinensis
CGAAGGTGCGCTAGAGAGGGACAGTCTAGCAGAACGTGACGGACAGACAGAAGATTGTCACACAGCGGACATAGAGGGGCAAGGTCCCTTTTAAATAGGTAACCATACGAAAAACAGTTCGGAGATATCTTCTTTTGTCTCTTCTCTAAAATCTGTGTTTTGCTGTTTTATTTCTTTAACCTCATTTAGAATATCTAAGAGCATATTTTAGTGGTCTTCTCGGTGGTATTGCCGTTTTCTCCATCACTTGAATTTGGGTTCCCGAATCTAGCAGACTTTGGGTTCGTTTTCTTTCTAGTTGATCTTCTCCCTCTCATTGTTACGTTGTCCTTTCTACAGCTGTGTCCTTTTAAGTTGGTACTCCTTTGTGAATCGTAGTTTTCCAGATATTCCTAATCCCACTTATATTGTTCAAAGTTGCTCTTTCCTCACTTACTTAATATTTGATTTACAGAGTTCTCTTACGTGTATTTCTTCTTTGATTCTCGAGTACGGTCCAATGCATCCACTCCCTTTAGTTCAGTATCAAACTGAGGGCATTCATTAGTTCTCCTACAATTATAAATATAAATCAAATAAATAATAAGTTTAATGTCTGCTCATCAGTTACTTTTATCAGTGGAGTTAGCTTGACTATAATTAAGGGTGTACTGCTTACCATTTCCTTTGTTAGCAATTTACTTTCAGCTACTCACAACTCAACAAGTAATGTTGCATTCTGGTCAACAAATCGATTCGCTGTGATACATTTAATGATTTAACACAACTTATTGCACCGTATGGACGCATCTCGTTTTCTGTGAGTGTTTTTCTGCAGTTACTCTTTACTTTGCTACAAGAGGTAAGCAGTATGCCTCTCTGGAGAGTTCCTTTCACGCTTAATGAGGCAACCCTCTCGTGAGATCGTTTTAAGTGTCCACCTGTTAAGCATGAAACTCGCTTATGACCTTTAACGTAGCAAAGGAGCGAGCGTATTAAATGTGTATTCTCCAAAATACAGCACATAGAATTGGTGAAAAAAGAATATGTATTAATTCTGTTTTGGATGAAAACAAGTGCTAAGAGGACAGGGAAAAGGATTACATAATATTTCTAGAACGTCATTTATATCTTATTCGTAATGTAAGCCTTTGGCTATGATAATATGACCAAACGTTGTACCTAGGGATGAGAAGTGGACATAATGGGCTATTTTCACTTCGTTGCTACGCTAAACAGATGCCTGGCACTAAAGTTAATTTGTATTGTTATTACAGCTCACAATGAAACATGTTAGGAGGACTTTACTAAGGACCTTAATTCCTTGCTAAACGACTTTTATCATTTTAACCTGAAGGCCACAACGAATTGCAGGATCAATTTTAAATGAAGACCAGGGTCTAGAATATAACATATTTACGTTGAAGGTATAGATAAATAGGAGAAGAAATTTTACAAAGAACTGCAGAATTTATGGACAATGTAAGGTTTTTGATAGATTAAACAGAACAACGCTGTGGTAGATATTGCAAGAAATTGTAATTTTACACTTCATATGGCAAACGTTATATACAAAGGTGACCTTTGTAATAAAACACAATATAAAAGAAACAAATGAATACCCATTCGTTACTAATGATGCAGTTAATGAGGGCTGCAGCGTTCCCCCTGTTTTACTTTTGGAGTATAGGATTTACAACGGAGGACACTCTGCGTACTGCAACCCATAGAGATCTATTGTGGCTACCAGCCCTCAGAAGGAAGGGATGAAGTGAAGGAACCATAGGAGACTGCAGTCTCCAGGCAACCTTTAGAGCGAGTATCCGCACAATCATCCTATGCCACTAAACCTAGAAGGACAATTAAAGTATGAAAAGAAAACAGAATGAAAGGGAAATGATTAAAAGGAAATTGGGGTAGATGAAGCACCAGCCCAGCATTTGCGTAACGACCAGAGAAAACCACAAAAGCTCAAGGTTGTTAGTCGAAGGGAATAGAAACCGCAACCTCCCGAATACGTTAGCACCGAGCCAGTTACTGGGTCAATTTTATTTAACTTAATGTGAATTATGTGATTAAAAACTACAATGGAGAAACAAAAAACAAAAAAGAATAAGTTAAATAATCTACATAAATAAAGGTATAATTAGGTTTATTTTATTTAGGCCGCACCGTGACCGAGTGGTTCGACCCCTTGACTATCGCCAAAGCGATCCGGGTATGAGTGAGTGAGTGAGTGAGTGAGTGAGTGAGTGAGTGAGTGAATGAGTGAGTGAGTGAGTGAGTGAGTGAGTGAGTGAGTGAGTGAGTGAGTGAGTGAGTGAGTGAGTGAGTGAGTGAGTGAGTGAGTGAGTGAGTGAGTGAGTGAGTGAGTGAGTGAGTGAGTTGGGTTTAAGGACCCGTCGACAACTAGGTCATTAGGGCCCTCCGGGTATGATCCCAGGCGTCCGCATGTGGGATGTGTGGTGGACTCACCGGTGCAAAGGCGGGTTTTCTTCGGGTTCTCCGGTTACCCCCACCATCATTGCACCGTCATCACCTTCCCTATCATCTTTTACCATCCACTTCCTCGCTCTCACACCAGGCTTCGGGCTGATCACCCATTTTGGTTCCTCTACACGATCAACTCGGGTTACGAAGACTGCATATACTGGTCGGGAGGGCTTGGAGTGATGACCACGTCCCACTCTCCACCACTGGACCCCACTCGTGACGCCTGTAATGGGCAGAGGTGGGGGATCCAGCGGCCGGATGGTAGACCACGGCTACACTCAAAGTGCCACAGAACAGACAGACAGTATATTTATTGTTAGGCCCCTGATGCTGTTAATTTCCAAACTGTCTAAATTAACTAAAATTACCTTAAAACGCAATAAAATGTCCTAAAACGTTAAAAATGACCTAATAGAGGTAGTAATTGGTTCCATAATAATAAATTAATAACTGTCACAGACAGATAATTATGTGCGGTTCGAATAATTACTTTTAAAGATTAACTTTCTTAGTAGAAAAAGTTTATTATTACCACTAAACCATTGATCCATTTAAAATTATCACTGAGTAATTTTAAGTTTTATAAAATAATATGTAAAATATATTACTATACTCACTGACCTAAACGTACCTTACTTAGCATTGCAATATACTACAACGGTCATCTTCAGGTTACCAAAGTGAAGGAACGGTGTTTGTCAGCTAACACTGCTTGAGAAGCTTCCCTCCACTTCCACACATGTTACAGGTGCAAATTTGAAAAACACTGTGTCACTGCGTGTTAAAATCTATTCAAAAGTGTCAATTCTGAAGTTTCCTTCCAGTAAAATACCAGCAATCTGACAAACTGTTTGATGTCCTTTATTTTTGCCCAACACAAATCTTAGCTTCTGCATAATGTCCCCAACCTCACCTTTCAAGTTGAGTGTTCTATCTTCAACAATCCCGAGTACCCCAATCGACTTATCCAGTGCCATGCCACTTTCTTCTAGGCGACTTACGGTTCGCCTAAAAATCCAAAGTGTGGTTTATTGAAAGTCAATAGACCTTGAATTTGAGTATCAGAAAATTGCTTTCCAATCTCCCCCTATCAAAACTGGCTTCCACCTCTCTTACTATCTGAAAATTGCCACAATGCACGTGATATAGAACCACCATTTCATAGCCAGAATTATTGTTAGAGAGTTTAACAACTATCATTAAAGGTATATACATTTTACATTTAGTATTTTCTATTTCTTAATATTACCATCAGTTCTTGATTAACTTCTTAGTATATATTCCCCTCTCTAACAGAACTTGTTCTTTACTTTATTGTGCCTATTGTAACATCACTGGTCTGCAGAATTTGATTGACTAAGGCAATGGATTATGCCAAATAGAATTTCCTCAAGAACTAATCATTATTTGTGGAATTGCAGTAGTCGCGAACAAAGTTGCTTCAGAATCATGAATAGAAATTCCTGGGGATGAATACTTATATTTACACATATCTTACCCCAAGCTACCGTGAAAACCATAACTACATATCTGTATTATGAAGGATAATGCTTTATTATTTAGCATATCCTGCATTACAGCTTCCACCTAAAGTGAAGCTATTATTTCACTTGTAAGTTCTGCCAGAAGCTTAATGGAATTTTAGTTGTTGTACCAGTGACTTGCAAACCTGTAGGCCCACGTGCCAATTTAGTTTCCTTAATTTGTTCATATTTAACTCTTAGTTCAAATTTCGTATATTATAGTCGTTTATACTGGCAGTATCAATTAAATGTAAAATATGGTTTAATACGGCAGTTTCTTTGTTTGCAATTATTTTTCTCAGTATGCCAACTGTCGAGCAGCTGTCCCCTTTTGAACCGCAACTTCTCTGAAATAATGCAAAAGTAATATCAAGGTGCAAGTTGTTGCAAAATCTTTATGCTAAATTTAACTAAAATATTTAGTCATCAATATGAAATGAAAAGTAAAGCGGCATATTGCAGAATTACGAATATATTTGCAACCTTACATAAACATAACAATTAACCGATGAAGTTGAGCGCCCTTAAACCAACTCTTAACACTTAACCTCCTTCCTCAAGTGGAACGTCATCCTAGATTCTATTATTTGTCAATACATGTAACAATATACAAGTTATTGTGAAAATTGAAAAGAAAGAGCATACCGTGTTCAATATTATCCATACTTCAAACTTTAAGTAATCGCGTTCAAAATAATACTAACATGCAGATAAGAGGAGCTTAATATTCAAGGAGCAGCTGACAAATACTGGCTGCTGTCAGAGGAACTTACAAAATGCATCACATCCAGCTTCCATTAATTCATCCAGCTTCCATTAATTTAAGCTGATCTGGCAAGAACAAACGATTCTTTTACCGAAATATAACAATTATTTTTTTGGTATTTTGGCCACAAAAACAATGGTTGTATCCCAATGTGCAATGGTATGTACATGTAGTTAACCGCGTAACCCAGGGTGTTATAATTGGTGCCGGGGAAAATCTATATTAAACGCTTTGTCTTTCAAATACATAGATCAGCTTTCAAAAATATTTTCTTTACGGTAGAAATTAGTGCATATCTTCTGAAAATGTTGATTGGACCTTTTCAGCGATTCAATGAAAAACAGGGTCAAAACATAACAGTAACACCATCTTACTGTAAAATGATTGGGAATCTGTTAGAAACAACATCACTTTAGCAGAACTTTCAAAAAAAATTATATAAATAGTAAGGAATTTAAATTAGGGGTATACAGCACGCAATGGAGAAAGGACTAAGGAAAAATAGAAATTGTGTGACTGATGTGTTTCGGAATAAACAGCTGCAGCAATTGCGTACAAAGGTGCGGAAAGCCAGAGGACTGTACCAACATAGTATATATATATAGGTATATAACGCATACTCTATAGTAATACACGGATACATATTCATCTCTCTGTCTTTCTTTCCGTGCTCATGATACAAGAAGCTTCTGCATCAAAGAAAATGAGCTTTTAACTGCGAAAGTTTAAAGGGAATTTGTTAATCTAAAATATCGTTGAAATAACTGCAGAATCAATGGTAATTTGTATAGAGAGCCGGCTAGAGTTCATGAATTTAAGCCAAACCACTTCACAAACTTAGTTCGATGTTATAGCAAAGTTACATCAATTTTCCGTCGTTGGAGTTAGCCGTCTTCTATAATGTCTCGTTAAATTGGTATGACCAAGGCCGTGACGAGAAACACCGAATCGGAGTGGAAGCGTTCAATTAATAGAAAATGTATTATTAATTGTCGAAAGGTAAAACTATGGCATGGAAGTATAAACATCATAGCATGAGGTTACTGTTTATGCATACAAAATGAAGTATTTGTTATTCCTTTGACCTTGGTTAAAGCAAAAGATAGCATTGCATTTCATGCATACGGCTCATTACGTTACTTCAAACGTGCGGGATCAGTTTCGTATTCAATCCAATACTTGCTCACGGTTTAATTATTTCTATACCGAAGTTTACTTCACGTTATCAGAGCAGGCATGAACTTTTCGAGCGCTCAAATATTACTTAAGGCGTTTTATAAGCACAGGGATGAAGGATCATGAGTACAATCTGAAACGATTGGCAAATTTTTTCTCCGTAACTGTACCATCTGTCACGAAAGTAAATACAAAATTACAGTGAGACTTGCGCGAAGGATCACCTAATTTTCATACATACTTGCATAAAAAGTATGAGAACTAAATTAGTCATATGCTTCCCTTGCTGTTCAGATGACATGGCATCGATCAACTCACTTCGCAGTTTTGAAAAGCATGGTTTCTGCAACCCTTCTACATTAAAGGGCGAATGTTTGCAAGTTCAACTTCAGTGCTCCTGAAGAAAGTAAGCTCTTATTGTGTTTCTATTTAGTTGGGACTTAATGATTCCAGTGTTGGGCGCTAGGCTTACAGACGTAAGCTTAATCAGTGACACATCTTTTCTGTGTTCACTATTGCGGAACTCGTTAAGGCGTCCTTGTGCAAATCAGCAGTGTTGGGCCAAAATTATTTTGAATCCCGCTTAACGTTTCTTTTTATTTAGCCTTTTCTTTTTTATTTGTTAATGAGAACATCATTATTTATATAACCTGTGCGAAATATAAAATTGTAGGAACTAAAGGAATCTGTTTTATTTAAAACCTCCCCATTTAGGCATTATATACGCATAGCGTTGTAACTTTTCCCGCCGTCTTATGAATGGTGCAATATGATTATAATTTTACAACGGAATGCTTCATAAATTATCAATTGCGGTTGCTGAAAATAAAACAAAGTACAGGACACAAATGTCAGTCATTTCTCCCGAAATTAATATTTCCCTTGAAATATTTACATTCAAGTGCATCTCTATGCATTTCGCAGACTATAACCGTGTTCAGATACGTAAGCATTTAATGGTTTTTTTTTTTGTTTTTTTTTTTGGGGGGGGGGGGGGGAAGGCTACTTACGCCCTAACCGCATGCGTGCATGCGAGTGTAAGACTCCTACCCTGGCTTCGAACCCTGGCAGCCTACTCACTAAAAAACCCCACCGGAAGACATTTCTTTGCAGAGCCGCATCAAGGCTTCTCCGCGTTCAATGGTGATAAATAAGAGCTGCCTGCCAGGGGCAGTAACTGTTGGTAATTACAGAAGACATGCCCTGTCTTGCAGGGGAGAATTTAATGAATGATTGTGCGAGTGATAGTCGGGTCCCGCATTTGCACCCGGTCAGTAACATACATTTTCATGCTGGCATGAAATGGTGTAAAATACGGTTTTAATAATCGTAAAAATGCATGATTACGAGATCTGGATGTCATTGAATAATCTAATTAATGATATCTTAACCCAAATACAATGTAGTTGTACATTACAGATACACAGATAGATAGATATATAGACATATACACAGATAGCCAGATAGACGGGCGGACGGGCGGACGGAACAATATATAAATTAATAAAGAAATTAATTAGTAAATAAAGGAACACCACGGGGGAGTTCAAAACTGTAGTTGTTGGGACGCTACCTATTGTCGTCTCTCCTCAGGACCAGCCTTTTTACCTCTCACCTCACCCCTCCCTGCCGGAGCGGCATAGTGACATGGGCACAGATCTTCTATGGGTCAAGGTACGAAATCCACTATCCGAACTTTGTCTATCTGTCTAACCTCCAGTTGATAAAATAGACATTTTCTGTTGGCTGTTTGGTTAACATTACATTATAATAACTGTTAGATATATAATATCTTAAGTTTAGAACATCACTGCTGCCTGTGAGTCACTACGTGCTCAATCCCCCGTCACGTATAAACCTGAATCTGAAGTACGTAATTTTCAAATAATGTCTATCACCAGGAACGTATAATATTACGTCGTTTCATCTGTATTTATCTGACGTCAATAACAGTAATTAAAGAAACTAATATCCACACTGAACACTACGATACTCATTTTGTTCTTGAAATATTCTCATAACAATAAAACCTCATATCGTATAAGTAGAGCGTGAATGCCCAAGTGAGAAATAGATGAGGGCGTGCGTCGCTATCTAAAGAATTCAGAACCACCAACTTCTCTCGGTTCAAATCTCTATTACCGCACGCTTATTTTCTGAGACACAAAATTGACAAACGTGTGTTTTATACTCACTTAGCATTACATTTCTGTCGTACCACTGCATAATTAACCATAAAGGAATACAATTAATCTGAATTTACTAAAAATCTAAAATAATTATTTTAGCTTGTTGTATCTTGCTTGTCCAGACGTTCTAACACGGAGAAGACATAACGCTTCCGTATATCCATTGTAAGTTAATGGGACCATTAAGTGCATGAACGAAGTAAATATTTTAGCACGGTAGTAGTCTGCAAGGTTTATAGAGAGATGCCTTTGAACGTGTATATTTGAAAGAAAATATTGTTGACTGTGAGTTAAAGTAGGTGCATTCCCTGTTTCATTTTAAGCAATAATAATTTATTTTTTATAAAGTATTCAGAAGGCAGCAATGACTGCCTCCTGAACAGCAAGGGAAGTATATGGCAAATTTCGTTCTCATACGTCTATAGAAGAACACCTGAGTATTAGGGGACCTTTAGCGTAGGTCTCACTGGAGTTCGGTATTTACTTTTGTGATAAATAGTACATGCAGGGTGTTTGCAATCGAGTACACAAGCCCGCACAGCCCTCTGAAGGTGGGGACGAAGTTTATACTAAATTTTTCTCTATATCTCAATTTTGTAGGCCCTATTTCTGGCATAGGTGCAGTATATTCAAAGCATTATTATTACCTTCTCATAAAAGATTATACACCTCCTCGGTGTTTCCCCTTTAAAGCTCTTTTAATGGTTCCATGTAGGCATGTAAAGCTTTTTATGCTTCCATTTGGTATGCACTCGCTCTTCACGTGTGGTAGTGTGTTTCCAAGATAATATGTTTTCCAAGGTTTTTTACGCCATGTTTGCTTTTATAGCAGAAGTTTCCTGCATTTAAATTGCTGGAGCCCGACTGAAATATTTAAATTCCGTTTCGAAAGTCCTATAAGCGCAAAAATAAAAATCTGAAATGTAACATCCTCAGGCGTTTCATGTTACTAGTTGAAATATGTCTTTTGTACCGGGTAATTCAAAACAGCACTTACAACAGTATCCTTTTCGGATATCACACTGGGGATACATTGGGCTCTAAGGGTTTCCATACGTTAATTCCGCAAACTGGTAAACCACTATCACTTTATTTTAGGTGAACCAGCCACATCTAATAACGTTCCTGCAGCTATTTATATAACAGCTTCGAATTTGTATTTTTATTTTGATTATGATGGCCCGAAGAACAGAGTTCTACTAGGGAAACCTTAGGCATGTAACAAACAGTATTGTGGAAATGGTTAGCTAGAATACATGATAAAACAACGTGTATAGCTGAATGAGCTCCATATTTCCCTACAGTAAGCTTTTATCTATATCATTTATATGAATTAACAGACTATTAAATGTAAGTGCGTAATTTCATATGGCAGTATTTAAAAAATATTGTATTCTAGTAAACCTTTTACAAGTCCCAATGGCCAGCGATCGCCTACTTTGTAGTTGTGCGCTACGTGTAAGCACTGGGAGGTTTAATCTTGCACACCAAAGGAATACTATTAATAACTGTATGTGATGCCAGGGTACGGAAAAGTAAACAAATGGAAAATTGTGGACAATAGGGCTACCGAAGTAGCAACCACAAAGATACACGTACTATAATGTAGTGTAGGTAGTTTATTCAATGATGTTATGGCATTGAATGCAATGGTGTACAGAGATTTAAGACACTTTTTGTAAGGTACCTTAACAGCCATGATACCACCTATAATCAGTTTGAATGTTCTATTGGATTTATTTGATACCATGGATCTATTGCCTACACAAAACTGCAACCATGATATGTCAGCATTCAGTGATCTCTTTCAGTAACTTGATGCTAAGAAGACAAATTCAATAGTTGCCCTTAAATGATGCGACGGCTCTCACGATGCGTAGTACACCGAGAGAATCGCGTAGAAGCTGCAGCTGTACAAGCTTCAAAGATAACTTGCGTGAAAGATTGTGGTTCTAAAGGAAACCTGTGCAGGAAAAGCTAATTTTGTTCATTTTAAAATGTTTATAGTTCTAGATTGTATTGAAATTGCGTTAGGAACATAGAATTTCAGAACACAACCTCCGCAAGGAAGGAATAACGCAATAAAGTATGAAGGGCTAGCCGCTAGCATATCTGAGGCGACAGGTACCACAGCGGGGTCGCTAAAATTTTCAGATTTAACATCACCAATCGCTCCTTCGATGCCCATCTTAAACCATGGATTCGGTTCCATGTCAAGAAAGAAACAGATATAGAAGCTACCACG
The DNA here is from genome assembly GCA_030765045.1 of Tenodera sinensis. NCBI lineage: Eukaryota > Metazoa > Arthropoda > Insecta > Mantodea > Mantidae > Tenodera > Tenodera sinensis. The sequence continues at coordinate 163,016,270 of CM060962.1, forward strand.
TCCCGCTGGATATCAAAGAGGATTAGAGTAGATTCACTATAATGTACATGGATGCACATAATAAAATAAAGATATGAGAAAATATTTTTCTTTGGAGCATTCGAGTAATCAGGAGTCCTCTGGTGGTGTTGCCAGCACCACACAGAGCTAGATTGGTGGTAGAGCTCCTGCCTTATGGTATCCAATCATGCCATCATGTATATTAACCCTACATGAAGGGGTGCTCCCTCCGCCTACTTCTGCCGTTGGAGAACAACTTGAAAGTTAGTAGCCTGTTAGAAACTGTAGATCAATACAAACAGAAATGGTGGGAACACTTAAAACGTATGAACCAAGATAGAATTCCGAAAATAGCTGATGAATATGTACCTACTGGAAAAAGAAGTATTAGCCGACCAGCAAAAAGATGGATTCAACAAATAAAGGAGCCACAACAGACCTAAAGCCTATAGCTTGAAGTAGAAGTAGAAGAAGAAGAAGAAGAAGAAGAAGAAGAAGAAGAAGAAGAAGAAGAAGAAGAAAATATTTTCCCTTCATTGCTAAACAAAATCACATAGAAAGGTGGAAGCAATGCATAAAAAGATAGATGATGGCCGCTTCTCAGAAATTGTGCAATTAGTATCAATCTAACCGTAAGAGATGGACCAAATCTTACTGCACAAAAAGTGTAGATCTTGCTAAAACGCACAACTTATTTCCGAATAATTTTTTGTAGAGTGAACCATTTCGAAGATATTCCTTGTTATTTGTGTGAATTTTGTATAACTTAAACTTTCGACTAATGGAACATCGTTATTCATTTTTTATATGTTAGCCGTGCAAAGAGAACGGAATTTGAACGTTTTAAAGGATTTGACTATCGCTCAAAGCCTACCATATTTCCATCTTCCCCTTGTATCTGCAAGAAAATACGCAATAATAATGTAGAAATTTTTATCTCAAAGAACACGAAGAAGATAAAGGAATAAGAGTTTGTAAGAATGGTTAGCACAAGAGTAGAGAAATTCATGTGAGTGCAACACATCAGATTCTTTTCCAAACTTACCATTACGATCAGTGCATTTCAAAACTTTATTTCTCCTGAAATATTTATATTGAATAGTTATGTAAACTGCGACACTTGGTGCACCGTACGCAACCAGAAATGGAGGTACAAAACGTGACTGACTTTGCCTGTGAGTTGGTAGAAGTTCTAACATATTAGATTCCTTAGAGCTCACCAGCCAAAACTTTGGCTTTTTTTCTAACTGCACTTCACGTTCTTCCTTCCTAACTGACTTGGTTTCAAACAAGCACTCCAAATATCGGGGGATGGATGCCGGTACGAGAGTAAGTGGAAACTAGTCTAATAGAAAAGCAAACATCGAGGCAAAGAAGCTAGCAGGAAAGAAGTAACGTCATTAAGGAAACACCAAGTAATGAAACCATTGAACTAAAAGCAAGAAAATACAAAGACTTAATTAAGATCCATGTAGTTATCATACATATTGTTTAGATATTAAATAGCTAATTTACAGTTTTCTCTTCCAACTTAAAAAAGAACTATTCTTGCTAATTTTTTTATTCTTAACACCTATCGGAAACATCAAGTAGTCTTTGCCTCCCTAAAGTAAGAACATAAACACACATTCAAATGACCGTACCTCATTTGAAATGTGTGTGCATTTTCTATTGGTCCTTAATTTTGTATAGTTTTATCATACTTTTTGGGGCTTACTTTGTTTTGAAAACATTTTAAGTAGTTTGCTTTATGGTAGTAAAACCCAAGGCAAAAAAGCTGGTATGTTGCATTCACGTGAATTTCTCTACTCAATATAATTTGTTTTTGTAACTGTATAGTAAATAGATGGTACCGGTAGATATCGCGAAGAGTGGGGATTGATGGTAAACTGAGATAAAACCAAAATTATGGTGTTCAAGAAGAGTAGTTACTACACTAGGATGAAAAATGGTATATAGGGTAATTCAAATTGTCACCGAATTATCTTATCTGGGTTTAAAGCAGAGCAGTAATGAGGAGGATGAAGCACAAAATGGGTTCATTGTCGAAGGGGAGAAGGACAATGTCAGCAATGCGAAAATGTTTATATATGATGCCAGAACTGAATACTAAGTGGTTTGAAAGGCTA
>CM060962.1:163023398-163060898 GCA_030765045.1 Tenodera sinensis
TAATATTGTTTGAGGGTTTGTTTTTCTTTAAAATCGGGATGATAATCGCTTTTTTCCAGTCGGAAGGTACAGTCATTCTCCAACACGTGTTATACAGTTTAAGTAGGATATCTTTTCCTTTCCTGGCAAGGTGTTTAATAAACTCTGGGTGGATCTTGTCAGGTCCTGGAGATTTTTTGTTTTGTAATTGTTCTATGGCTAAATCTAGTTCTGTTTCGTTAAAATCCTGAATAAAAATATCATTTCGTATATCTTTTGGCTTATTAGTTTCTCTGATAGTTTTTTGGATAGCTTTATCTTGTTTTTTATACGCTTGGGGTATTCTTTGTGACTGAGCATAAAACTTGTTAAGGGATTCTGCTATTTCCCTATCTGTAGTTAAGCTTTTGTTATTATGGTTTAATGGTTCAGTTGTATTTTTTGATAATTTTGTTTTATTAAGGAATTTGTATATTTTATTTCCATCTTTCCTATAGTCCATATGGTGTACAAGATTTGTGAAACTGGCCCTCTTTGCTGTAATTAATTCTTTCTTAATAATGTTATTGTTTATTATTATTATTATTATTATTATTATTATTATTATTATTATTATTATTATTATTATTATTATTATTATTATTATTATTATTATTATTATTATTATTATTATTATTATTATTATTATTATTATTATTATTATTATTATTATTATTATTATTATTATTATTATTATTATTATTATTATTATTATTATTATTATTATTACCGTTACCATTATCATTATCATTCTTATCGTGATCGTGAAAGTGAACGTGATCGTGATCGTAATCGTTGTCGTGGTCATGGTCGTGGTCGTTATCGTTATCGTTACATTACACACACTACACACTACACACACTACACACTACACACATTACACACACCACGCACTACACACTACACACACTACACACTACACACACTACACACTACATACACTACACACTACACACACTACACACTACACACATTACACACTACACACATTACACACTACACACACTACACACTACATACACTACACACTACACACACTACACACATTACACACACCACACACTACACACTACACACACTACACACTACACACTACACACATTACACACACCACACACTACACACTACACACACTATAAACTACACACACTACACACACTACACACCTACACACTACACACTACACACACACCCTGTCGCGCAGGGATCACATATAAGCATTTGTGTTGTGCCAGATTGAGTCTGTTTAACATCCAGGTTCTTAGACATTTTTTCTTTTAATGTCTCATAATAAAAATTCTCTCACCTGTAATCTGACAAGAAGTAGTGCATATTTATATTTCAGGTAGGTATGGAACACTAACTAATTCGTCACTGATTATGTGCTTTGCGCTTGGCCTGGTATCGACATTCAGTATCATCACTACTGCTGAAAAAATTATCTAATTAGTCTATAGGTACTATAAATAAGGCTGGTAATATAGCATGTCTGTGCCCAGAAACAATATTCTTTACCTCATTATAGATACTACTTCCACTGCGATTTAAATATCCCGAACAGGTTGTAGAATGTATCCATACAAATAACTAAGAAGGAAGATAATAAACCTTCAGCGTTTAAGAAATGTGTTGAGTTCACAATATGAGGGAATTAGGTTAAAGCTGAGTTAAAATAAAACTAATATCTTCCCCTGTACAGATGTTTAAATCTTTTTATTATTATTTTTAAGTGTATTTTAGCTGCAGCATGATGAACTAAAGGTTCCTGTATTTTATTCGTTTTGTTTATGGATTTCAGATACCATACACACAAAAACAACCAAGCAAAGAAATCTAATTAGATGATACGCTGTTATATAACACCAATTTCAAAGTAACCACATCTCCAAGACATTAACACTTAAGTGTATATATACACAGGGTTTAAATGAATAACACCACACGAATTTTACTGGTGATAAACGGTTCGTAGGCAATCAATTTGGGATAGAAAACCTGTGGTTTATGATTACAAATTACAGAACTGTGCCTTAAAATTACTGGAAGGTATGTACGCTGCAGCTGTAATGCATGAAGAGAGAACACGCGGGCGAATTCCGCAGCCTGTCTCTTTAGCGTATTGGATATGGTGCTACGATTCGAAGGTACGCACGTATTAAAAGCGCAGGTTGAAATACTCGTATCCATAAGTCCATATTTTTATGTTCGTTCTTTCTTTCTCTCTCTCTCTCTCTCTCTCTCTCTCTCTCTCTCTCTCTCTCTCTCTCTCTCTCTCGCTCTTGTTGGTTATTCTGTAATCGTTTATACAACTTTTGTGTTTTGTTTTTGTAGCTTAGCAACTCTGTTTGTTCTTCTGATAGCTTGCCCATGTAACGGCGAAAGTGTTAAATTAAATATCCAGTTATCTTAAGTGTGTCGTATCTTTTATACATATTAAAGCTTCCAGTCCGAGAGAATACAAACAACATCTCTCTCTGTCTCTCTCTCTCTTTCCCTTTCTTTCTTTCTCTCTTTCTTTCTCTCTTTCTTTCTTTCTCTTTCTTTCTTTTCTTCCTTCCTTGCTTTTGTCCTTTCTTTCTTTCTTTTTTCTTTCGTTCTTTTTCTTTCTTTCTTTCCTTCCTTCCTTCCTACTTTCTCTCTCTAACTTTCTCTCTTTCTCTTTCTTTCTTTCTTTCTTTCTTTCGTTCTTTCATTCATTCATTCTTTCTCTCTCTTTTTCTTTCTTTTCTTCCTTCCTTACCTCTGTCCTTTCTTTTTCTTTCTTTACTTCTTTCTTTCTTTCTTTCTTTCTTACTTACTTTCTTTCTTTCTTTCTTTCTTACTTTCTTTCTTTCCTTCATTTCTTCTTTCTTTCTTTCTCTCGGATAGCTCAGTTGGTTAGACGCTGGCTTACCGGTCGCGAGTTCAAATCCGGCCCAGATCGATGGATTGTGTGCTTAAAAACAACAGATCCATGTAAGTAGACTTACTGGCATGTAAAAGAACTCCTGCGGGACGAAATTCCGGCACACCGGCTACGGTGATGTGATCCTGTCTACCGTCGGCGTCGTTAAAGAGCAAGATATTTATTTATCTTTATTTCTCTCTTCTCTCTCTCTCTCTCTCTGTTTCTTTTTTCTTTCTTTCTCTCTTTCTTTCTTTCTTTCTTTCTTCGCAATCGCATGCTTAATTATATTTTATTTACAGGAAGCATTTGTGTCACGTTGCAATTTTTCGTTTAACTTATATTTAAACCTTTTGTTTCAAGTTTAGCTATTATTTACACTTACATGACCTAAATGGTAGGTACACACTGAGAATTTCGTTTTCACTTAAATGAAATGTTCCTGGCGTAACTAGCAGCTTAGAAACAAGTACATAATTGATAAGCACTTAAAAGAGCTATATGCGATTGAATTATTACAAACATAAGTTGAATTAGTATTAACATTACAATATAATAGGTTGGCACAAGCAGAACAAAGTTAAGGAAATAAATAATCAGTAAGTATAGGTTTCATAATATCTTGGTACCTTAATTAAATATGATGATAAATTGAGCGATACAATAAGAGAAGGATTACAGGCAGGGAATAGATCATATAATGCAAATAAAATGATGTTTGTCTAATGGAATAATAACCAGAAATACTAAACTCACAGTTTATAAAACGTTAATAAGGCCAGTATTAACCTATGGATCTGAGGTTTTGTCTAGTACAATGAACAATGAGCAATGAAAAGGCTTTGCGATCTTTCGAGAGAAGAATAGTCAGACAAATGTTTGAACCTGTAAATTATAGTGCACAGAATTGGAGAGTGAGAAACAATCAGGAAATAAATTATTTAATAGAAGTAAACAATACTTCGTGCATTGCATATTATGGTGGTATTTTTCTATTTTAAATCATAAACACAATATTACCCTCAAAATGGAAAAGAAAGGGGGAAAAAAAGGTTTACCCATCTCCGAGTTTGAGCTCGATTTGTGGGGTTCATGAGGTCCACAGTCAGACATCATAACCGCGTGGCCAAATCACACGTTTTAGAATTGTTCCGTATTTGTGTAGCGCCTCGCCATAGTCATGTCCCGCCGTGGCATTGAACCTTTCAGGTTTGTTCCAACGTTCCACTTAAGTACTGACAGCTATCGAGCTTCTGTTTATCTTTCCATAAATACTCTTAAACCACGGGTCCAAATGAAATCTATGATTTACACTAGATGAGTCAGCTGCCCCTTATTTTCCAGTTTTATGCAATCCGCATTTTATATTCTAACCAGAAAACATCGGCCTCTATGCTAGGTTCTACCCAAGTGTTCAACATGGATGTCTTTGTCTGCGGTTGTTTCTGAAGTTACTAGGTAGCTCAGGTGGAACAGGCGCACGATTTGTAAATAATTCATGTATTGTAAAGGTGGCTCAACTCCCCTGTATGTGCTATCTTTTTTTTTTTTTTGGAACATTTACAAATAACGTTAGTTGTACAATTATTATGTGTAAAGCTGTTATTATTTGAATTCTAATTGTTTTATTTCTACTGTATGGTATTGTTGCATGTTGATATCTCTCCCGGTATAGATTTTGAGTTGCTTGCACTTTAGCTGTAGCTTCTCCGTAGATCAAAGGCATATCAACGTACTTGTCTGTCGAATACATGGTGAAGGAATGGCACAAAATATCATGTGACAGTGTACACGTGGAGAATGAAGGGAGTCAGCATTCATAATAACACACTGCATCATGACAGTCCATTGGGGCATATGTCATTATACCCATTCTATTACAAAATGTGGAAAACCAAAAATGTTTTAAATTATATCCTTAATCCTCAGAGACTTTAAAATTAGATTATTGTGAATTAGGTTTCCAAGTTTTTATGAACATAAAGAAACATTTTACAATCTCGAGACGCAAACCCGTGTCCTGAGGCTAAGCCCACAGAATAGTCATAATTCTATTAAGCTATTTGGAGGTTTGTCTGAAAACACACTTCGAGCTGAAGCCGTAGAGACAGTACGCCAGGTGCTATGCCATTGCCACCTCGCGACTTTTCAAGTGTAATTTAGCCCTTTAAGACAGTTTTAAACCTTTGCTGGGTGTGTTAATATTATTACCTAAATGGTAAACGCTATTTTACATGTTATTTGAGATGCATGACTCGTAGTTTACGCCAAAAGTTAAATAAGCCGTTATTTAATAATCTGTGAGCTTTGACTGTACAGCTCTATGGTGGATAAGGCGTATTTGTCATTGTTTGCAGCCAATCCGGGTCTAAGTACAAGAATCCACCATTTTCTCTTTACCTGATGTTGTTAATGTACTCATATGACAGGTCCGCTTTATCAGAGGCGTTACCTGAATTACGTTGCTATGTATACTCTAATAAAAAGTTTGTAAACTCGGCTGGAAACCCGAATTCCCTCTCAGTAAACGAGTTGTATGTTCTTGCGGTGTACTGTAGTCAGGAGTACGTTCTGTCCCTTAAACCGCTGTTCTTCTAAATTTTGCGCTTTCGTCTAAGACCGTGAAGCAATACGTTTTAGCAAGCGCAAAACTGGGCTAAAGCACACATGGCGTTTGATGGTTGGCCTACCTTCCAAAAAAAGAAAAAAGAAAAAAAAAAAGAAAAGAAAAGAAATAAAAAAATAAAAAAATAAAATAAAAAGGGGGCGGCTGACTCGCCTGGTATATGTTACTCCAAGCGAGCTTGCTCTTATTGATTGTACTTTCCGCGCTTCTTTATGCTTCTACATTTTCCTTACTGACACGGAGACTAGTGGAGGGCGGCAACAACAGAACTAACAATGCTTGGTCCATTTTTGTTACTACATATATCAATATAGAACAAAGGAACCAATTACGTGTCACGTGTAGCTTAGGATCGTCCTGACACACACGTATATCTAATAAATATGTTACACTTTTACTCTCTCAAGTAGAGGAAGTATTGCATTCTACCAAAAAATTCAATGCCGAAATTCCACCGGCATTACACATTTTAAGGCTCCCTGCATTACAAAAATAGATAGATTGTGGAACAGATGATCGACTTTAAGTCTTTAGGATGTAATATACCATATAAAAACCAAATTCATCAATTGATAAAAGTGGAAGTTTTAAACTAGGTATTTTAATGGCACAATAAAAAGGTGCTTGAAAAACAAAGCAAGAAAGGATACTTCTTCATCTTTACGTGATTACCCTCCCCTTATGTAGGACTTACAATCCAGTGCCTAGGGTCAGACGCATGTCGGGGAGCAGAGGAACCTATAGGCCGGACAGAGTGAAGACCTGGAAGCGGGTGGTCAACCAAGCACCAGATATGATAGTTAGGAAAAGGATGATTTGAAATGCAGGCGAAATCGATCAATAGAAAGGTGATAACGGAGCAATGGATGGAATTTTTGAAGGGAGAAACCGGAAATCCCGGAGAAAACCCGCCCAGACACCGCTTCGTCCACCACAAATACCACATGCAGGTTCCTGGGATCGAACTCGGGCGGCCTAGGTGGTAGGTGAACGTCTAACCGCTTGGCCACGCGACACCACAAGAAAGGCTACGATATTAAAATGTTATAAAGCAATATCAGTGCCAAAATTGCCGTATGGGAGTAATGGGTGGATTATGACAGAGAAAAACAAAAGGAGACTCTAAGTAAATGAAGTGCTGTGGCAGGATATAAGAGAACAGACCACAAAAGAAATGACGATATAAGAAAAGGAGTAGAATATACAATCTGAATCTGAATGTTAAACAAAGTGCATAAATCATATTAAAGAAATGAATAGAGAGTGATTACTATTCCATTTTAATAATTACAAACCAACAGGGAAAATAAATGGACAACCGGAAAATGCGAATATGCGACACCAAAATTTTCAAGGAAAGTACCCTACTCCAAACTACCCTTTACGTGGAAAATTGTCCATATTTTTTATTTACTTAATAATTGCAATAATAATTTTGATTTTCATGGCAAATAAAATGCTGATTTTTTTTGGAAATAGCCTATGAAGTCCTCTTTCATTCTGAATGACCTTTATAGTACTGATAAACTGTAAGAGTCAAAAATCTTATTTCACAAAACCAGATCTCGTTAAGTCTATACAATTTACGTTAAATATTTTTCTGGCGTTAACTATTTCTGAAATATTCTGTTATTGGTTTGAATGTTGAAATAATTTCGCTCATTTGCAAGCGACAAGTTGCTATTCGCTTTTTAGCAGGTTATTCAAAGAGCGTGGAGAATCACAGCCATGACGTAGCGATGAGGTTTTCAGAAATCTTACCATTACTTCAGCCTGCTGTATCCTTATCATATCAAATAGGAAAATGTATTATATGTATAATGATAGTTTATCTGGAAGTAGGCAGAGAAATACGATTTTGTAAGAATAGTTTGTAAAAAGTGAATGGAGAAATTCATATTAATGCAACACTTAAGATTTTTTAAAATCAGTAAGCTTTGACTATAGGGCATACCCCACAAAAAGGTTAAAGCGTTGAACATGCCCGAGAAATGCAAGACGTCTAGTGCAGCCAACAGAACCTCGATGTGTACCTTCAGATGTTATTTACGAGCTGCTATTTGTTGCATTCACATGGCTTTCTCGAGCCGTTATCTTAGGAGAGCTTACTTTTCTATGTTCCTCTCGTTAAACAAGTTAAACGTTTGCAGAAGTAGCTTCATTCTACATTTTGTTGTAGGTGCAAAGGGGATGCAGCAGGCTGAAGCGAAATGGTCACCGAATACTGGCCCTGAAATCCTAAAGTTTACATGACCAGGAGAAACAAAATAATGATAACTTAGCACATAAAAATGCAAAGTATTGGACATTTCAAAGTAATAGTATCGTACATCTCTGAAAGGTTAATGCCACCAAAAACACTGACAACGCTTAGTATGTTGTGCGGGATGCCCAACTGATTGGTTTTCAAAAGGTACCCCTGTCCCGAAATGACAGTTTGGGCGCTGTAGAGCATCGAAGTTTGAAAACGAACGGTTGTAACAATTTATTAAGATTCGTTTTGGTATCTTAATGCGGAAGGTGTGTAACTCTTTAGCCATCTGTGTACTGCGGATGATTGATGCGCGCCTAATAACATTCTTACGATGCGCTACATTCCTCCATAGAGTCCTTGGTGCGCATCCTACTGTGTGGTTTCCAGCACAGTAACTTTTTAACAGCAGTGTGACACGCACCAGTACGGAAATAGCCGACATCAACTCCAGCATACTTTGATGTAAATATGTGGAGTCACCTCAACTTCGCATATCGAAGTCGATGGATTGGTAGAGAAGCACCACTTCCATGGACAGCACAGTCGTCAGATCTGGCACCTCTTGACTATTTTCTGTGGTGTTGTATGAAGAGTATTGTGTATGGCACTTCTGTAACGTCAACGGAGGACCTTCTTGTTCGAGTCCACGGAACGACTGGAAATCTTCAAAGACAACCGCACATATTGGATCATGTGCGTTGCGCTCAGCACCGTCGATGTAGGCTCTGCAATGACGTAGGAGATACACAGTTTGAAGCCCTTTAGTAATGTAGACAGCTCTATGAGCTGCATATGCCGGGTTTATTGATGAATTGTGAACGCACGCGCATCTCGCACTTCGATACGCTACAGCACTCAAACTTTGAATTTTGGAATAGAGGTTCCTTCTTGAAAACCAATCAGTTTGCATTCCCGCAGAGCACACTAAGCGTTGTCGGTGATTTTGGAAGTTAAGTATGTGTTCTAGGGAGGTCTCAATTTTTTGCGGCACGTTTTTGTCTATGTCACAGGCTATTCACAAAAATTTCCAGATATACATTTTATAAGTCATGCAAATATCGTAAGCGTCTTTTAATTACAATTTTTGGGGCATTTTTAAAAAAAATGAGAAATATGCTATTAAAAGAATGGTTTGGTGGTGGAAATAACTTTTATTCAATCCGTAATAGATGCTGAGCTTGGACACCAAGATTCTATTTCCCTAAATTTCAATTTTTAAATTACGCTGATCACACACGCGCCCAGGTACGGAAGGTTTTCTAACAGTGTTTTTGTTTTATTGAATTCAGGAAGTAACAAAATATTTCGTCTGCCTACCATAAGTATATACAAATGTAAGAACCGGTATAAATGGCATGCGCAGAGGTGTACTGACTATTCAATATACTATTTGCGAATTGACATAAAGGAATCTAAAATATTAATAAAATTAATAAAAGCAATAAAAAAACCTTTTGGAAATTAATTGTTCTTTCACACTAGCGTGTGTAGGACAAGGTTTTGAAAGTAGAATCGCACTGAAAAATTCAATGCCATTGCAGGGATTTGAACCACGGATCTTCCGGTCTCCGTCGGGTTGCACTAACCGCTGAACTACCGAGGTTTCTCGGCATGACGCTGAATTCTCCAGCTAACTCATTTTTACTTTCTCTACTGGTAAGTAGAAGGAAGTACTGTATTCCACCCAAAAATTCGATGTGAAGATTTCACCGGAAATATGTTTTGAGGACCCCTGAATCAAAAAAAAGAGCATTTTTAGAAAAAGGTACACGTGTGTGCGCGTGTTTATTTGTGTGTGTGTGTGTGTGTGTGTGTGTGTGTGTGTGTGTGTGTGTGTGTGTGTGTGTGTGTGTGTCAGTATGTCAGCCTGTGGACAGCATAACTCGAAACCGAAATGTTTGTTAAAAACCAAAGTTGATATTTAAGTTTAATGTCTTTCAAGGATGTAACACAAAGATTTTGAAGAAAATAGCCCCACCCTAAACTACACTTTACATGGAATATTTTTCGAAAATTTTGATTTTCTTGAAAATGGCTCCAACGATTTTGATCAAAATGTCATATGTTTAAGATATTTGTATGACAAACAAAATGTATATTTTGAATTTTCTGGCTATATCCTATGTAGTCCTGTTTACCCTGGATGACTTTTGAACAGCTCGTAAATCGTAACAGATACACAAACTTTTACTGCATAAAAATGTGGATCTCGTTAAAACACACAATTTATGTTCAAATAAATTTTTTTGTAGAGTGAACCATTTCGGAGATGTTTCTTATTATTTGTGTCAGTTTCGGAAAACTTTCGTGAAATGGAACATCGTTTTTCATTTTTTATATGTCAAACGTGCAAAGAAAACGGGATCTCTAAGCTTTAAAAGATTTGACTATCGCTCAAAGCCTAGTGTATTCTAATATTCCCCTTGTATCTACAAGGAAATAAGCAATAAGATAATTTGTACAAATGTTTATTTCAACTAACGCGAAGAAGATATAGGAATAAGAGTTTGTAAGGGTGGTTAGTATACTTTTATGGTAAATGAAACGTATATTTGTGAGAGTGGTCGATAAAGTGCACCTCTTTCTGACAACTTTTACATAATTGTTAAAAACCATGAGGAATAAACAAAGTGTTTCCACTCAAAAATGTGTATGACATAAAGTGTCGGGAAATGGACAGGAAAGGTGATTATGGAGCAGCTGGTGCAATGAATGACGGGGGAAACAGGAGAACTCGAAGAAAAAAGCCGCCAAAACGCCGCTTTGCTCACCACAAGTCTCACATATGTTTCCTGGAATCGAACCCACCTTGGTGAAAGGTGGGCGGTCTCGGCCACGGCGCCACCCTACTTGTTATATTACGAAACTTAGTTATCTTTCATGGGAATTTCACATTCGTTTAGGCATCACTACGTATAAAGATGAAATAAACACAATTTTGTTTCCTATTGTATAGTGAGTGATTTGCAGATACAGTTTTGTAAGCTTAATAAGGTGATATAAGTTGTACGAGCATGAGCAAAGTTAACACTATGGTAAAAAGAGAAGTACATAGGTAGTGCAATTTTACTGTCCTTAAAGACCCATTAGGTTTGTCGCGGTGTATATGCTTCTGTTTGATGCACGAAGAAATAACAAAACATTTCACGGTAGAATTTGAATGCACCGACTGCACCATTGTGAAGAGTTTCTCCCGTTCGCTTTTCAGAGTCAACCAGCTGGCATTCAACGCACCGCTGACAATACGCTAGTGAAACATTGCAATAAAAAATAAACTCTAATGTTTATGCTTCCGCCCCGCGGTTTATGGACCCGTTTCGTTAAAACGGCTGAAAACAAACACCACTCCGTGTTTAGAGAAACCTGCTCTTACTCTGTTTTTCTTTCTCCTTTTTTTGTTTTTTTCATGTCCATCTCGATATTTCCTGCAGCTGCCCTTAGGCGCATATGTTTCCATATAGCAACTTGCACCGTTTGTCGCCAAGGGTAATTGGCCCCTGGAGTTACACGCTCCCCCTCCTTATTATCGTATTGCTAAAATTCCAGTTTGCAGTAGGAAACTACTATATTCTTTAAAGTATAATTTTCTCCATTTCTAAATCTGCATTTTATAGCGTTTGTTCACACGCATTTGTTAGGTGAGACTGTCCCCTCGACGTTGCCATCGATCATTTTAGCCTTATGGGCTCCGGCTAGCTTTATGGACGACGTCGTAGGAAAATGACCTCGATACACTAGGGTTGGTTATAGGGCCATGGCTATCTATTGTCGGGTTATTTCTATGGCTGTCTATTGTGGGGCTACTTTTATCGGTGATAAGGGATAAGGGTGGCATATGGTTCTGGCTGCTTGGGAACTCAGAGAGTGAGGAACCTACACACAAAGATCTAATTAAACTGTAATTATTATTCCAAAGCAGTTACATAGTAAGGAGATGGAGTGGGAAGGCGCGTCGTTCGCTTTTGTTCTGCACTTTTTAGTGTGTGTTGACCGTTTTCCTGCATTCCTTATCAAATCATTTTATAATTGCTTGAGCTATCCCCGCACTGAGCAAGTTATGTCGCTGCCTTCGTCGTCCGTCAACGGAATCAACTGTTCAGCTTCATCAACCTTGGTCCACCCTCCCCTACTAGAGATATTTTTACAGTCGCAAAAGGGGAACCACTACCCCGAGACTGTCCTCTGTAAGTTCGTCAATTTTTCACGGTCAGCGGCACAAAAGTTCCTACACGAAACAATGAACACAATAGTGATCTTGCTATTTTTACCCTCTTGTGAATTATAATGCTAAATTCAGTGACAAATACACGTTGAATTCCCTTACATCTACATCCAGAGCGGAAGGGAAGTCATTACATTCCTTCTAATATGTGCTTCATAGAAGCATTACAAACAAAAAAGTCGAATGGCATTTTGTTTTTTGATCAGCCGATGTCGAAAAAATAAATGTTTTTAATCCAAATTGTATGCGTAATTCCATAAGAATGTAGGAAGATAACAGTTTGTTAGTTGTAAGATGCGTAGAGTAACTGACATCTGACGTAGCTTTGGTAGTAATTATGGGACATCACACAGGGTTTCGAAATAATTAATCACTTAAGAGACGTGAGGGAATACTACTAGCAGCTCTTTGAGACGTGAAGTATGTCGACAATGTTGCATTGAGGTTGGTCAGGGAAATGACCTGGTTTGTGCATGTAAACAGATCGGGCACTTTCACTTTTCGTGTAATGTTTTGGGAGCTAATGCTTGTGACTGGCCTACACTCGCACAGGAAACACAGAAGGACAAGGCATGGTATGTGCTTATCTTCTCAAGACGCACTATTAGGAAGTTTGTTTATGTACTGAACTAGGGAAAGTGACACCCACACAACCTGCAGTGTTGCCAGCTTGTTTTCGAGAAAACTAAAATATCTGTAGGAAATGGTCAGAGACCAAAATTTAAGATACAGAATGTGTTCCAAATACCGAGATCTACCACTAGTTTAAATTAATGTGATGACTTCCCTTCCACCGGTATAGTGTGCTTGGGGCTACAGTTCTGCTTCATAGGCAATAGTGAAAACAGTGTTGTGATTATTATTCTTTCAGGCTAGCTGTGTGTAGATACTAACTTGGAAAAAGTGAATACCAAGACCAGAACTTGAACCATGGATCTTTGGGCGGCAGATCCGATGCCGTTAGCGCTTGAGGTGCCGTTGGGCGACACCTGTACATGCATTAGATAGTTTCGTCTCAGCAAGTATCCCGGTAAACCTTCAAGGTGTTCCAAAATGTTACACATTTATATTCTTGTCTACATTATTTCACCATGAACATGATGACGTCTACTTAAACTTGGCGTTAGTCGCGATTTCCCACTCCCATTGCAAGGATCTTCGAAGATGTTGGTAAAAGGCATCGAGATCGGATGTTTTCAGCTCTGCAACATACTACCCTTTTGTACCTGCAAAACGAAGCATTACTTGAGAGAATAGCATGATTTTTGAGCAGTTTTACAAATCCCCTTCAGATGGATGTGTAACGAACGCCCATGTTACCAATCGGTAGATTTGGAAAATGTTATGGAATAATTCTGATTGGCCAAAGTTTGTCTTCATTGTCGTCTCTTAAGAAAATGTGATATATTCATATGACTTTCTCTAGTCACAATCATTTATTTTTATATTGCTTCCACAAACCGTACTTAAACGGCTTCTATTTTTCTGTTTCAGTACGTCATATTTCATTGTAGGGATAAGAGCGATACGGGAGGCGATAATCAAATGTTTAATAACTGGTTACTATATGCTAACCTTGTAATTATACACTATTACCATGAGATTCCGAGAAACAATTTACTGGTGACAACACTCCAAAATGGTAAGTATCGTAAAGTTAAAACCAGTAACAAGGAATACCTCGAAACGGAGTGTGCCAAAATGAAATATATTTACGTTTAAAGAGATCTACATTTTTTCATAGACGCATTTAAACAAACACGCATTCTCTCGCGTTAACATTTTAAACAAAATCCACCGCTCTGTCTTAGAATTAAATTCCCATTTTACGTTTGCAAAAACCCATTGTTCCCGAAGTATTTAAAGATGTTTAACTGGCCAGTTAAATGTCTAGATATGCTGAGAAAATATCCGTTCGTATTGGACACGAACAATTGTAGAACATTCCAGTTTGGGCATATAATAACAGCGTTAAGTCTTTAAACTGTTCTAAGAGGAAAAAAGCAATCTAACTGGGAGAAAATTTCGAGCAAACTTTGGTAAAATGCTATGTTATTAATTTTAAATCATTGTGCATGTAAAAGTCGTTCTCAAATGTAAAACTGTGTTACTAGATCATCAAAAATAACGTTTAATTTGAGTGAATTTGAATAATTAAAATCTTACTTACTTGTTCCTAGAGTTTCTTTAGTTAATAATGAACCAATAAGAACTCAAGATAGAATGTTTAAACATGTGCGTGTATAATTGTACATGTGTGAATATGTGGGTACTTGATGGAATTGTTGTGGGTAAGGAAATCAGAAATCAAAACATCTCGCTCATTCTTCAGGTTCATCTACACTTTGTTTAAATAATAACGTTCCTGAGTTCTTTTGTAAAGTTTCGATTGGATGAATGTTTAAGAAGTTAGAACAGCCTAGACAAAGTTTAATAAGTTTCTGGGTCCTTCATTGTCATTTCCTGACTTTTTCAATAAGCAGGGTACAATGTGTAAAATAGTAAGGAATGGACATGTGTTTGTGTAGTATTAAATGTTTAAAAGCCTTTGCGTCCTGTTAAAACAAGAAAAGCTTAATTTTAGTGTTGGTTTTAAATACGACCACACTGCAAGAGAGATAAGAGAAAGATGAAGCGGAAGAGAATAATAGAGGGAAATGGAGAGCGAGAGAGGGAGAGAATCAGAGAATGTAAGAGAAGGGGAAAGGGAAGCAGGGGGAGAGTGAGCGAAATGGCCTCAATTAACGCACAGCTGTGGTTTCTGTATTTGCATTGTCCTTTACTCGTACAGTACATGATATCCAAATTGCTTTTCCCAGAGTAGAGGTGTAATATTAGACTACGTTCGTTCTACTGCCCTCTGAAAACCATCTTATGTACAGTGTACGCCGTTCCAACCACGTAGGATTACCTAAGGAATAATACTGCTTTGATTGGAAACTAATCCTACATTTTATACGATCAGCTTAGTTTCACATCAATGTTGTATGAAAAACTCTTACTAGTAGATTTTGTCTTCGGTCCAGTAAAAACAGTGCAATCCACTATAGTTTCATACTATTTTACGTTATAGTGTGTGTGTGTGTGTGTGTGTGTGTGTGTGTGTGTGTCGTGTGTGTCTGTGTGTGTGCCTGTATGTGTTGTGTGTGTATGTGTGTGTCGTGTGTGTCTGTGTGTGTGCCTGTATGTGTTGTGTGTATGTGTGTGTCGTGTGTGTCTGTGTGTGTGTTGTGTGTGTATGTGTGTGTCGTGTGTGTGCCTGTGTGTGTTGTATGTATATGTGTGTGTCGTGTGTGTCTGTGTGTGTTGTGTGTGCGCGCGTGTGTGTGTGAGTGTTTCCAGCACAGGAATCGTGAAATGCAGGGATTCCTTCTAAATTTCTTTTTCTTTTTTCTTTTTTTTTTTTTTTTTTTTAACACTTTCATAAACATTAAGCTCATAACATATATCTTGGCTTTTGACTGAAGAATCGGCCCTACTGACCACTTTGGAAACACCAATGAACAGAAAGGAAAAGAGCGAGAGATTAAAACACCTCTTTGGTCAAAGGATGCGCAGTCAAGCCCGTGCGCTTGGACAGAGCGGACGTACCAGGAGAACCGGTTGTTTTGTCTACTGCGTGTGTGGCGTGATAGTGAGTGAGAGCAAGAAAGACATATACCACACTGTGAGTGATATTATCGATCACCAAGTGTAGGAATTTAAAGTGAATAGATCAGCTAAATTTAACAGTGAAAAGAAATGGAAATGTACGCGAGAAAAAATACCCTTCGGATCAAGTTTGCTTTAAGTGCAACGCGACCGTCGGCATATGAAGTGCATGATTTCATAGCAGATACATTACGGTTAAATGCGGAACAAGTGGATACAATACAGTTAATCGCAAGTGAACGGGCAATTTATGTTAAATTAATATCAGCACTCTTGCTGGAGAAAACCCTCAATACCTTCTCGGCGGAAACACCTTTCACATATATGAATGGTGAGATGACTAAAGTGCTTATCGAACATGTGACCGGCAATGCTGTCAATGTCCGAGTGTTTGATGTACCCCCAGAGCTCCCGCCAGAGGTCTTAAAAGCAGCGTTGCAGCGTTACGGAACGGTATATGACGTCCGGAAGGAACAATGGAGCCGACAATATCGCGTCCCGGTGTTTAATGGGGTACGAGCGGTAAAGATGCAACTGAAGACGAACATCCCTAGTTTTATCATCATTGGCAGCTACAGATTATCGGTGTCCTACGCCGGCCAACCCAGATCCTGCTACGTCTGCAGTAGCACGGCACATCTAAAGGAATTTTGCCCCCACCGCCCGACCGCAACACGCCCAGTGGCGACTGGACGGAGAACCGAAACAGAACCGACGAAGGTGGTAGTGGACACGCAGAGTGAGGGAGCGCATCCTACGGATGAAAACAGGCAAACGTCCCTGGTGAATGACAGTCAATAGGAAGCAGAAGGGTCTGCACCGCAAAGGGAGTATGCCTCCATAGTTCGAGATACCACTGGGAAACGAGTACATCTGGCCAATCCGGAGGAGATAATACCACCCGAGGTGGGTCCACTTGTGACGGAGACAGCTGCAGCAGAAGAGAAACGCCCGACCGAGAAGAAACGGGCCAAGCGGGCGAAGACAAGCAAAGCACATAAGGAAGAACCATCCTGGAATAACCAAATGGAGCTGGAGGAAGCTGTGGAAGGAGCCCATTAGGAGGCACGTCAATTACAAGTCCCGTCCACAGACACAGTAGATACGGTTGGAGTACTGCCACAAGAGCCTGCCTCAGCATTGATTGGCAGCAGTATCCTGGAGGAGGGAGGTGACAGGAACACCGGTGAGGTTCTACCTGCAAGGAGGGACGCGGGAAACAATCCCCAGAGTGATTGCGAAGCAGCACAGTTACAACAACGTGTGAGGTGCCCAGCGTTGGAGATAGGAACCGACTCCCATTACTGGGAGGACACCCCCGGCACCACCGTACCGGCGCGACCATCTGCGAGTGATACTCGACCGCAAGTAATCGAACGGCCACACAGATCCCAAGAGGACCAACCACGGTCAGCTGAAGCAGTCGCAATTTATCGGCGTGCAGAGATGGCTGGTGGATCCCATCCCTCTCAACCTGATGCGAGGGCTACAGAAGCAGAATCGCCGATCCTACTTCAGGTGACACGGAAGCCCCAGGTGTCCTTATGTGACCCAAGGCTTAGGGGAAATCCTCCGGCACAGATAACCCCAGCTAGACATCCAGAGACCGAACAGTAGCACACTAGTAGCAATGCACGAGGCCAAGAACGTAGACGCCCGAGTTACACTATCTTTGCGACAGTCGCTTTCGTCATCATCTATCTACGAACGGTGGCAACAGTGAATGTGAATGGGTGCAGAAATCTAGTAACCCAAAAACTGCTTAATAGTTTCCTCCAGGTGAACAACATTGACATATGCTTTCTCCAAGAAGTAAATACTTACAACTTGGATGCTCTTTACAATTACGACTATAAAGTTAACCTAGGTTTAAACGGCAGAGGAACGGCAATAGTGTACAGGAAGGGACTTCCCCTGCAGAATTTTCAGATTGATCCCGACGGCCGGGTCCTCTTCGCTACTTTGGAAGAGACCGTCCTAGTTAACATATATGCTCCAGCTGGGACACAGAATAGACACGAGAGAGAGCGTTTCTTTCAAACCGATGTAACCCCGCATTTGCTACAAGGCAAGGAACTTCTGCTAGCAGGCGACTTCAATTGCACGCTGCAGGCGAAGGATCAAAAAGGTGCTACGAATTTTAGCATCATGCTACAACACCTAGTGTCACAGTTGCAACTGCTTGACGCATGGAAGATCAAGCATGGGAATGAAGTGGAGTTCACTTTTATGCGCAACACTTCTGCCTCACGCATCGATCGACAGTATTTATCTCCCGGAATGGCTCCAAATGTCCATCGAATTTGGGTCATTCCGGTGGCTTTTAGCGACCATCATGCAGTGCTATGTCAATTGCAAATAAATGAAATAAGGCATGAGTCGGCCGGCCGTGGCTACTGGAAACTCAATAATTCTATGCTGGAGGACACAGACATTAGGGAACAATTTCAAATAAAATGGCTTCAGTTACAGTCGGCCTTTAGAAGTTCAACTCGGAAGAGTTTTTGGTGGGTGAAGACGGCAAATCCAGCGATTCACTCCCTATTTAAATCCATGGGTATTGTGAGGGCACAGGCCAAGAAGCAGCTACTACATTTTTACAATGAGGCGCTGTGGGGGCTGCATCTGAAGCAAAGGGAGGGCTTTGAGGTGCAGACGGAGATAAAAAAAGTAAAAGAAATCATCAAATTAAAACACTTACACCAGTTGGAAGGACATAAAGTTCGAGCCAAAGTGAAATCCATGCATGAAGCGGAACAGAACTCATTTTATTATTTCGCAAAGGCGCGGCAGAAGGGACATGGAAGATATCCTCAAACAATACGGGACGCGCACACTGGAGCTGCCCATGTTGGAACGCGCGCCCAGCTCCAGCTCCATTTTCAGGCTTTATTTCAAGAAGCGCCAGAAGCAGACACCCCTTATAGGCGTGTGGAACTTGAACTGTTTGACACCGGCATCACCCAGGAATCCGCAAAAATACTTACCAGCCCTATCACGGAGAGGGAGGTGTTGGTCGCCATTGAACAAGCCAGTCGACACGCATCACCAGGTCCTGATGGGCTCACCTATGAATTCTATAGAAAGTTCTGGCCAATAATCAAGAACGAAGTGATAGAAGTATATGCGGAACTGTGGGAGACAGCAGTGTTTCCCGAAACATTCGCGGATGGTGTTATCACCCTGGTGCCGAAGAAACAGAAAACCGCCACCATGAAGGACTATCGTCCAATAACGCTGCTAAACGCCGATTATAAGTTATTTGCGAAAGTTCTGGCTAACCGATTAAAAGGTGCATATGCAGAAATCATGCATTGTAACCAAGCGGCAATATCGAGAAAGAACATTATTGTCACACTGGCGGAACTGCGTGACACGTTGATCCATCTACGCAGAGACAATAAAGCGGTGGCTTTGATCAATCTTGACTTTCAACAGGCTTTGGATAGAGTGCGCCATTCGTATCTATGGAACTGCTTAACGGCTGCGAAATTTCCAGTGCCGGTAATCAATCTTATTCAGGGACTCTACGGCACGGCACAGTCTCGAGTCTTATGGAACGGATGGTTTTCCAGGCCGGTACGAATAAAACGATCAGTACGTCAAGGCTGCCCGCTATCAATGGGATTGTTCTCATTGGCATTGAACCCCTTACTCCAGAGGTTGCAACAAACCATGCGAGAAGTCAGTGTATACAATGAACGGTTCACACTTACTGCCTATGCTGATGATGTGACTGTGGTGGCTGCAGATAATGAAGATATGACGACCATGCAACAGGGATTGGAGCAGTACACAACGATGTCCGGTGCAGTGTTAAATGCTGAGAAATCGGAGATCCTAATATTAGGAAGTTGTCCGGAACCGCCACAGACCTTGGGGATGCAATGTGTTACTACTACAAGAATACTTCGTATATGCTTTATGGCAAATATAGAAGATACTATTGCAGTTAACTGGAGGGAAAAAATTAATAGTTTACGCCATTCCTTATCCATGGAGAGGATCCGGAACCTGAATTTGCTGCAACGCATCTGGTGCCTGCATACTTATGGTCTAAGCAAAATTTGGTATGTGGCACAGATTCTGCCGATTTCAAAACCTGACGCACAGAAACTGGAAAAACTCCTTGGTTACTTTTTGTGGACTGGAAAAGCATATAAGGTGAGCCGGCCTCAACTACGTTTGCCTTCGTCCAAAGGTGGTTGCGGCTTAGTGAACATTGCCAAGAAATGCATGGCCTTATTGGGGAAAACCGCCACACAATCATTGCGCGGATCTGGCTCATCAATTCACCAAAATTTCTGGAAGGAACAGCTGCATAACCCTCAGGTGGCACTCAACGGATTTAAACCCACTGTCCTTGACCTAAAACGAATTCTGGACAACAACGATGACATTACGGCCTTCGAATGCACCCGGAACCACTACCGTATGCTCACGACAGTTCATCTGGTTCCCAGAGTGGCAGAGAAATATACCAGGGAGTGGAAAGTGATCTGGCAGAATTTATTTTGTAAACATGTGCCCAGTGATTGGCTGGAAACCACCTATGAAGTATTAAATGAGACTATACCGACAGCGGATAAACTCTGGCGACATGGAAGGGCACAGCAACCAATGTCCATCTTGTGCCGCCGTCGACACACTGGACCACCGGATTGCTTCCTGTAAGCAGGTTGAAGTCATCTGGGTAGAGCTCCGGACTTACATCGCCAAATGGTGCCCACTGCAAGCTCCACCATGCCTTGAGAAGCTCCAGCGTTTGGAATTTCATTTTCAGATTACTGCACTCCAACGCTGTGTAGTTTGGCTGGTAATGGGAACAATGTACTGGATCCTTACACAGAATAATGGCCCAGTGGCGCAGAGGAAGGATTGGGTCAGTTTTCTGGGACAGGCACGCTGGCAACTGATAACTTCTGGTCTTAGCAAATCAATGCATCCGTATATAACACGCCTTGCACTTTAAATACGACAATGCAACTATAATCAAAATAATATATATAAAATAAAAATAAAAAAATTTAAAATAAATAAATAAAATAAAAACTAAAAAAACAAAAAAAATAAAAAAACAAAAAAAAAATAAAAAAGTGGTTAGAGCAGCCGCACGGCAAAAAAAGTCAGTATTTATGTTAATATTTCTTATTATTTCATTTCTATAGCTCCATTTAACTTTTTCGGTTATACTGGTACTTAAGGGAAAAAATACCAAAAAAAAATTTAAAAAAAAACTGTGCTCAGGCGTCTATTGATTTAAAAAAATGTACCAAAGTAGTTGGTATATAGCGACTCTGCCTCAATTAACATAATTTTCCCATTAATCAAATCCAGTTACGCCCCCTCCCCCCTCCCCACCTCCCCCTCCCCCCTCCACTCCCACATGTGGGAATTTCCAAAAGCTAATAGCGACTCTGCCTCAATTAGCACAATTTCCCCCTTAATAATTCACCCCCTCACACTCCTCTCCCCTCCCGCCATCCCCCCTCACCTTAAGTGACATGGGTATTTCTTTGGACACGTGGGAATTCCAAAAACAAAAGAGAGGGTGGAAGCTCTGTCGCGATTAGGATGATAAAGGAAGGATAATTAATGACCCCGCCCCCCATGACCCTCATATTCTAGTGTCTGCACGTGTTTTCGAAAAAAGAACGTGAGGGTAAGAAACCCTAAATTAATGGCCCCTTACAGATCTTGATATATTTATGTGACAGTTGCGTTGTACTCCTGAGAAAATATATAATTGCTTTGAAAGAACAAGTTACAACTTGCAAGGGGGGCGACTATAGACAACCCCCCATTTTCCTGTCTGAACAGGCCAAGTATATTCATGTTGGGGCGAGAGAATTTCCAGCGAGAATAGATGGTAATCTCATTGGTTTCATTGTGAAACTCGTATATTTATGTTGAAAAAGATCTGAAGAACACGATGCTATAAATATCCTTAAACTGTTTCCCTTAAGATACCATCAGCCTGTTTCTCAAGCTAAAATCAATTAAGTGGAGAGTTAGCTCATTCTGACATTGGGTACGGAGACAAAAATTTAGGGTTTTTCTCTTAACATAGCAGCCAAATATCACTCACCCACAGGTTCGGTAAGCTGAAATCTTTTCACTAGCGAAAGAATACTTCAGTCTTGAGTTATTACACTGACGGACCACAGATGCGGTCCCCACACTATATTAACCACACAAAGACCCTTTGCGGGGAGGGGTTACCTGCCTTCCCCCTTAATGACCGTATTGTGTTGAATGACCCCAAACACTTCAATAGTTTCCACACAGTGGGGACTATCTCTCACGCTTTACATTCACATGACATTCCCTACTCAGTCTTCTTTTACAAGGATTCTCTACTCAATTTTCTTTTTGAAATATCCGGGGTGTTTAAGAGGACACTTATTTATACATTTATTTTCTTATTTATAGTATCTTACGAGATTACTATGCTTGTTTAATCCTAGCAAGTAATATTTTTTTAAATCGCACCAAAGAATAACGATACCACAATGCAGGAACAGTAAGCATCCCGAGGAACGTAGCTTAATCATTGAACCAACAGCAATACAGGATATTATTGTTATTACATCATAAAATAGAAGCAAAATTGCATACGGGCGCATTTTCAAAGTAATGGGCAAATTTCAGACACTAAGTAATATCTCGCCTTATTATTAGTTTCTTTATTGACAAATTCGAGAGTTCTGGTCAAAGTAATTACTGGATTAACCTTCAATCTTACATAAAATTCTTTTGACTTCATTTCTACATAAACACAAACATTAAGAAATCTCATATGATGCACTCACACGACATTCTCTACTCTTGTACTAACAATTAATACAAAATATTATTTGCACTAACATCTTCGTGTTAGCTGAGATAAATGTTTTCATAAATTATCTTATTGCTTATTTCCATGCATGTGCAAGGAGGATATTAGCGACATTCTCTACTCTTGTACTAACAATTAATGCAAAATATTATTTGCACTAACATCTTCGTGTTAGTTGAGATAAATGTTTTCATAAATTATCTTATTGCGTATTTCCATGTATGTGCAAGGAGGATATTAGAATACAGAAGGTTTTGTGCGTTAGTCAAATCTTTAAGCTTTAAATTCTGTTCTCTTTGCATGACTATGATGTAACAAAAGAATTAATATCAACAATCCAATTAACTGAAGCTGAAGATTTCCGAAACTGTTAAGCATAAGTGTTACTTCAAATCATTTCATAACAAAACGGAATCTTATTTATAATAATTATTTCCTGTGACATTTCTGCTTGCATACAGGTCATAAATATTTACAGATCACTATATCTTACTACAAAAACATTACGCTTTCACCTCGGGGTTCGAGCGGCCTATCTTGAAAACTATATATTCCACGGCGCCTGCTTTAGTATACCCACACAAAAGGAAATCTGTAGCATAACTCTTAGCAGAAAAACAAACTTGCAGTTCGACATAACGAAACTTTTACTGATCAAAATCTACCCACACACACGCATTCTTCTGAAGAAAACACCTATTCTCACTGAAATTCTCGGACCGCACACATCTTTGGCTTTGCACTAGCCCATTAAGCAGTAGAGTACCTCATTCTCCCTATTGTGCTTGCAGGTGACTGCTTCAAGCATGATTTAAGCATTGACCATGACGTCAAGAAGTTAAGGGTTTTCTCTTACACATAGAGGCAAAGACAGCAACAGTATTGTATTGTGAAGGGACAGCGAATGGTTGCTTCTTAGGGTGCATCGCCCAAAAAAAGCTTAGGTCTTGTACACACTCACACGTCATTCTCTACTCAAGTACTAACAATTCATGCAAAAAATGTTTTCAACTAAATTTATTATGCTTGCTGACAAGCATTTGCAGAAATTATCTTATTCTTTATACACTGTAGTGCGAATACATCAAATCCGGGTTATTGTCAGATATTTTCAGTTTGAAATTCTCTATCCCAAAGCACATCGCATATAAAACAATGGAAACAATCAGTTATTCTGACAAATTTATGTTCCTATATTCCTCTAGTAACATGGACACATCTCCAAAAAAATCCTACACGCACAAACACATGCAATCGAGCACACACACTCACGCACAGTTTTCAGAAAACACACCTACACCCGTACACACACCAGCATACATACACACACTCACAACCACACCAGCACATTTGTACAAATTATCTTATTGCTTATTTCCTTGTAGGTGCAAGGAGAATGTTAGAATACTGTAGGCTTTGTGCGACAGTCTAATGTTTTAAAGCTTTGAGATTCTGTTGTCTTTGCACACTTAACATATAAAAAAATGAACAACAATGATCCATTTCACGAAAGTTCTAAGTCTTCCAAAAGTCACACACATAACAAGGGATATCTCCGAAATGATTCACCCTACAAGAAAATTTATTCAGTCAAAAATTGTGTATTTTAGCAAGATCTATATTCTCTATAGTATGATTTGGTCTATCTCGAACGGTTTACCAGCTATGCAAAAGTCATCCAGAGTAAATACGACTACAGGGGCTACACCCAGAAAATTCAAGATATACATTTCATTTGTCATAAAAAATATCTCAAACATATGACATTTTAATCAAATCGTTAGAGCAATTTCCAAGAAAATAAAAATTTCCGGAAAATGTTCCATGTAAAGGTTAGTTAAGGGGGGATATTTTCTTTTCAAATTCTTCGTGGCGCATCCTTGAAAGACATTAAACTTAAATATTAACTTTGGTTTAACCGACTTTTCGTTTTGAGTTATGCTGAGCACAGACTGACACACACACACACACACACACACACACACACACACACACACACACACACATGCCTACACATACACGCGCACACATAAATTTTCAGCAAAAACGCCTACACTCACACACACATTTAGACATACACACACGCACACATACACACACTCACACACGCGCACACACCCACACTTACATACATACACTCATACACATGCACCCAAGCACACACATACACACATACACGCACCTTTTTGTAAAACTGCTTTTTTTGGGTTCAGGGGGCCTCGAACATATATTTCCAGTGAAATTTTGACTTCGAATTTTTGGGTGGAGTACGATACTTCCCCTACTGACCAATAGAGAAAGTAAAATAGATGTTGCGACAACTGAGCATAAGAAATACACAACGCTAATTTCATTTCAATATATGAAACTCCTGATATTATTCTTTGTTATCAAATGATTAAATATTGAAGAGACAGAATAATGAAAATTTCATTCATCTTACCCTTGCTATTGAATAAAGTTAGTGAATGAGACCTGATGCCCTGAAAGTATTTATTTTTTCTCAAGTAGCAATAGTTAAGGGGTTAATAAAATCTCAACAGGAACTTTTGTCACTAGATGTAAGTTTATTTAATAAGTTTGCCAGTTTATAGCAGGTTTGTATAAAACAATTGTACTATTAAATCTTACAATCCAGAGGCTTTTAAGGGGAGAATATGTTTGGAAACAACGCAAAGAATGAGTGAAAACTGCGTACCAATATTCATTACAACTCCAAGCCAAAACGGAAAAGTGGGGGCTTGTAGACAGAACACAAGACGAGCTCTATGGTGTTAAAGGAAATTAAAGGCGCAAAACTCCTTATGTGACTTAATCCCTGGGAAAGGCTGATGGTATCATGGAGATGGGAACAATAACAATGATAATGAATAGGAATCCCGCCACCCTATATTTTAAACATTTTGTTCGGTGTTATTCATCTTTAATTTTTTATTTAAGCATAACATTTCTTGTCATTTCTTACTGAACCTTCAGCATTCAGTTCATTGAATAAGAAAAGAGAATAAAGACATCTTTCAGATGTTCATACACTCATTTTAAATTACATTAAAGGTTGGCATTGTCACTTTCATTATAAAACAAGCTATTATGTATATCATTTCACAGTATCCAAATATTGGAAAGAAAGCTAACTTCTTAGTTTAGCCAATGGAAACATAGTTCGGCGAGGTGGGGGTAGCTGTTTCTACTGCACAGCTGCACAGGTGTGGTGGGGGAAAGCATTCTAACCTATAAAAGGGTACACCGTCCGCAGGAGTGAACGGTCTCACAAGACACACAGGTGTGATTGCAGTTCTAGAGGGCGAAACATCAGTTGGCATTTACACATCACTGCAACAATAACATACATTCCACAATGGCAGGTAAGCCCATTTTATTATACTTTAAAGAAACATTTTGGTGTCTTTCTACGAGTGAAAGTTATTAAATAGGAACAAAATGCGCAGAAAAAAGTTTTTACATTTTAAATGGCATGTATTTCCTTACAATGGACTTGAAATTATCAGCTCATCATTCATTGCCTTTACACATTGAAAGATTAAGTCAAAGTGGAAATCCGAACTAACGATGAAATTGCCAAATGTAGGAAAACACGATAACTTTTTTTTCCACTATTCATTAAATGTTTTCTTTTGTTGTTATTTTTATTATTATTCTTTTATTCTTTTGTAGGAAACATCGACAGGGCAAATGAATCTAACACGAGCATCAATGGCTCGCCCCCTGGACGTTGCACAACACGACTTGACAAAGTTAGAACGCCAGTTAGGCCCAATAAATGCAGTTGTGTTAGCTGTAAAAATATTTCATCACTGAAAAGCCTACTGGGGGAAATTCAAGGTAAGAATTATGAAATATTGAAATGCTAGTTTATATTGTTCCTTATTTGTCTCATTGTAGGAATTCCATCGTAAGCAATTTTTGTGTACATTCTGTCTTCCAGCGTTAGCATTACAGCTCCAAACCATATGTTCAATCGAAATATCATATATGATATTTTGTTTTTCATCATTCATCTGACTTATAATATCCCTTTTAATACTCTCTCTTGTTCATATCAAAGTGACTTAACTCAAATAATCTGTCTCTAAGCCAAAAACATTTTCTTTTATACCTGAATTAAATATAGTCTTTTATTCAATCTTTAATAAATGTTCACTTGCTGAATATGAATATCCACTTCAAATATTATAACACCATTAATTAATTTTATTGTTTCATCTTACTTCAGGCCCATATGAACCAATGGACCTTTCATTGAATCGCCAGCCTAAGGAGCAGCACAACATGAAACCTTCACAAACAGCTTTACACAGAGAGTCAGCGCAAAAGAGGGAATTATACCATAAATCACTTTGCGATTGCAAGATCGCTAATCAAGCTGGGAAGAGCACATCTTCTTCAATATCGCAGAGTAATAAGCAGCCGCATGTAAACACCCATCAGATTACAGATGAACAATTATATCAACAACGCAAGTACAGCTGGGAACCTTCAAATAAAAGATGTCATAGGTATACTCATACAAGGGAGCAATTCAACAGACCGCAGCAAAGAAGTCAAAAAACTTAAAGAACTTGATCGAAAACAAGACAAGGATATGTATTCATACCTGTGAAACTATGAAATGTGATACTTTGAAAATTGCCATAGAACTTATTTTATAATTCAATAAGATTTCTTAGAACAGATAACCAGCTCTTATAGAGATACATTATTGACTTTGGCAGGGACTCTAGGTCATATCTAACGACAGTAACAATCATTCATCATGTAATTTATGCTTAGGCTGCAGAGTCGCAGTTATCAGAAGTAACAGGTATTCTATTTTATTCCAAGGGCGGAAAAACAGCGTGATAGACACGCACAGAGAGAGAGACTGACTGTTACGTGCAGGCGTTTTACCCATATTTATGAATTGTGAATAATATCCGCAGGCATTTAGCCTGAAGCAGTATCTACTTATATTGTGAAATCATCAATTATGTTGAAATGTAAAAACGATTTTGATTCATTTAATAAAATTTATGAAGAGAAATATCAGCGTTATCGTTTAACCTGTCCTAACCTATCCTAGCCTAAGCAAGCCTACCCCTATCCAAATTTAGCCTATCTTAACTAGGAATGCATGCAGGAATAACATAATGTATGATATAAATTAACAAAAGAACATAATTACAATCAGATAATTTTATTTAACTTATAAAGATGCATACACTACCATTACCATTCAGAAAGCAACCATATACTATCGAAAGACAATACATATATATTCATTTCATTTCTTAATCATTCAATGATGCCAGTCGATTTCAGTTCATTGATAATTCCTTGAATTTCCTTATAGTGATTCTGTCCGGTCGATTCTTGTGACATGATTAATAATCTTAAACGTTTTACTAATTCATTTGGATCGAACCAAGGATATTCCAGGCGAAAAGCAGCACTTGATGAAGGAGCATCTTGCATGTTATTGGAGACTTGGAGATTATTACTTTCTTCCAATGAAGTCATGTTTCCAGATGCTTTTACAAGGACACTTAGCGTTGATTTTCCATCTTCATTATTAGATGATTCATCAATCCCAGATTTTTCACTCTCTTGCAACGGAAATGCCCCTGATTCAGAATTAGCTATATTGTTCACAGGACCATTAGAAACTTCTTTCTTGCATATTTTATTATGGCGTTCAAGCCTACTCGTTGTCCTATTCTTTAAAGTCTGCCCACACTCACAGCATTTGAGGAAACGATGCTTTCCAAGACCAATATATGAAAAATTAAGTCTTGCGTATTTTGAGCAATACAACCTTTTACTGTGATCACTCATTGTGAAAATTCCACTGAAGCTGACAATAACCGTTTAAGCAAAAGTTAGAGATGCTCGATATTTTATACATTGATTGTTCATATGTCAAATATAAACTCGCAACAATGCAACACAATTTAGTGTAAGCAGACACCCTAAGTAACCACAGGTGACCAGATGAGGTGACCATGGGTGACCATGTTCGACCAGATGAGGTGACCATGGGTGACCAGATGAGGTGACCATGGGTGACCGTGGGTGACCAGATAAGGTGACCAAGGGTGACCAGATGAGGTGACCAGATTAGGTGACAACGGGTGACCAGATGAGGTGACCATGGGTGACCAGATGAGGTGACCATGGGTGACCAGATAAGGTGACCAAGGGTGACCAGATGAGGTGACCAGATTAGGTGACCAAATAGGTGGCCCGTGACCCAGGCATGTACGTGAGCAAAATAAGTGCAAGCTAATGTGAGACTATCAAACACTCAAGATATATAACCTAAACCTAACCTAAGCTAACTCAACCTAACCTAACATAATGTTACCTGAACCTGTTTGCTTGAATCTACACACTGTAACTATTTTTAATTAAGGATTTCATTCTGCTTGCACCAACAAATATAACATTACCTAAGCTGAATTCTTCTATTTCAAACGTTTATTCTCGTAACACATGCACTAAGTCATCCCATCCCATACAAATATTCAATTTCCGTATAACATAGCCTAATCTACTCTTAATGTGTTTCATGTCTCTTAAGACACGCTTCAACATTCAGAGAACAATGTCTCAGGTCGATTCTATAGACACAGTTAACAACTCATTTCTGGAAAGTAATGTTATTCCACTATTCTTCCACACATCACCCATACAGGTTATTCACACCAATCAGATAAACATATATCCTACCCTCGCCTAACTCTAATCTAAATTCAAGCAAACTATTAAGAGAATACTATTGTATTGTAGATGCTCTGATGAAGTCAATGTGATCTTTTCCTCTCATATACAAGTATTCAATACTCTGAACACCAAACCTGACTTAATATTCTTAATGGCACGTAAAATAAATCACAATTAATTATCTTGAGAGCAAGGTGTTTCGATTATCTTCTGGCGTGTTTGATTTTATGTGCTATCAAGAATATTAAGCCAGGTTTGGTGTTCAGAGTATTGAATACTTGTATATGAGAGGAAAAGATCACATTGACTTCATCAGAGCATCTACAATACAATAGCATTCTCTTAATAGTTTGCTTGAATTTAGATTAGAGTTAGGTGAGGGTAGGATATATGTTTATCTGATTGGTGTGAATAACTTGTATGGGTGATGTGTGGAAGAATAGTGGAATAACATTACTTTCCAGAAATGATTTGTTAACTGTGTCTATAGAATCGACCTGAGACATTGTTCTCTGAATGTTGAAGCGTGTCTTAAGAGACATGAAACACATTAAGAGTAGATTAGGCTATGTTATACGGAAATTGAATATTTGTATGGGATGGGATGACTTAGTGCATGTGTTACGAGGATAAAAGATTGAAATAGAAGAATTCAGCTTAGGTAATGTTATATTTGTTGGTGCAAGCAGAATGAAATCCTCAATTAAAAATAATTACAGTGTGTAGATTCAAGCAAACAGGTTCAGGTAACATTATGTTAGGTTAGGTTGAGTTAGCTTAGGTTAGGTTTAGGTTATATATCTTGAATGTTTGATAGTCTCACATTAGCCTGCACTTATTTTGCTCACGTACATGCTTGGGTCACGGGCCACCTATTTGGTGACCTAATCTGGTCAACTCATCTGGTCACCCTTGGTCACCTCATCTGGTCACCCATGGTCACCTCATCTGGTCACCCATGGTACCTCATCTGGTCACCCATGGTCACCTCATCTGGTCACCCGTTGTCACCTAATCTGGTCACCTCATCTGGTCACCCTTGGTCACCTTATCTGGTCACCCATGGTCACCCATGGTCACCTCATCTGGTCACCCATGGTCACCTCATCTGGTCGAACATGGTCACCCATGGTCACCTCATCTGGTCACCTGTGGTTACTTAGGGTGTCTGCTTACACTAAATTGTGTTGCATTGTTGCGAGTTTATATTTGACATATGAACAATCAATGTATGAAATATCGAGCATCTCTAACTTTTGCTAAAACGGTTATTGTCAGCTTCAGTGGAATTTTCACAATGAGTGATCACAGTAAAAGGTTGTATTGCTCAAAATACGCAAGACTTAATTTTTCATATATTGGTCTTGGAAAGCATCGTTTCCTCAAATGCTGTGAGTGTGGGCAGACTTTAAAGAATAGGACAACGAGTAGGCTTGAACGCCATAATAAAATATGCAAGAAAGAAGTTTCTAATGGTCCTGTGAACAATATAGCTAATTCTGAATCAGGGGCATTTCCGTTGCAAGAGAGTGAAAAATCTGGGATTGATGAATCATCTAATAATGAAGATGGAAAATCAACGCTAAGTGTCCTTGTAAAAACATCTGGAAACATGACTTCATTGGAAGAAAGTAATAATCTCCAAGTCTCCAATAACATGCAAGATGCTCCTTCATCAAGTGCTGCTTTTCGCCTGGAATATCCTTGGTTCGATCCAAATGAATTAGTAAAACGTTTAAGATTATTAATCATGTCACAAGAATCGACCGGACAGAATCACTATAAGGAAATTCAAGGAATTATCAATGAACTGAAATCGACTGGCATCATTGAATGATTAAGAAATGAAATGAATATATATGTATTGTCTTTCGATAGTATATGGTTGCTTTCTGAATGGTAATGGTAGTGTATGCATCTTTATAAGTTAAATAAAATTATCTGATTGTAATTATGTTCTTTTGTTAATTTATATCATACATTATGTTATTCCTGCATGCATTCCTAGTTAAGATAGGCTAAATTTGGATAGGGGTAGGCTTGCTTAGGCTAGGATAGGTTAGGACAGGTTAAACGATAACGCTGATATTTCTCTTCATAAATTTTATTAAATGAATCAAAATCGTTTTTACATTTCAACATAATTGATGATTTCACAAGATAAGTAGATACTGCTTCAGGCTAAATGCCTGTGGATATTATTCACAATTCATAAATATGGGTAAAACGCCTGCACGTAACAGTCAGTCTCTCTCTCTGTGCGTGTCTATCACGCTGTTTTTCCGCCCTTGGAATAAAATAGAATACCTGTTACTTCTGATAACTGCGACTCTGCAGCCTAAGCATAAATTACATGATGAATGATTGTTACTGTCGTTAGATATGACCTAGAGTCCCTGCCAAAGTCAATAATGTATCTCTATAAGAGCTGGTTCTCTGTTCTAAGAAATCTTATTGAATTATAAAATAAGTTCTATGGCAATTTTCAAAGTATCACATTTCATAGTTTCACAGGTATGAATACATATCCTTGTCTTGTTTTCGATCAAGTTCTTTAAGTTTTTTGACTTCTTTGCTGCGGTCTGTTGAATTGCTCCCTTGTATGAGTATGCCTATGACATCTTTTATTTGAAGGTTCCCAGCTGTACTTGCGTTGTTGATATAATTGTTCATCTGTAATCTGATGGGTGTTTACATGCGGCTGCTTATTACTCTGCGATATTGAAGAAGATGTGCTCTTCCCAGCTTGATTAGCGATCTTGCAATCGCAAAGTGATTTATGGTATAATTCCCTCTTTTGCGCTGACTCTCTGTGTAAAGCTGTTTGTGAAGGTTTCATGTTGTGCTGCTCCTTAGGCTGGCGATTCAATGAACGGTCCATTGGTTCATATGGGCCTGAAGTAAGATGAAACAATAAAATTAATTAATGGTGTTATAATATTTGAAGTGGATATTCATATTCAGCAAGTGAACATTTATTAAAGATTGAATAAAAGACTATATTTAATTCAGGTATAAAAGAAAATGTTTTTGGCTTAGAGACAGATTATTTGAGTTAAGTCACTTTGATATGAACAAGAGAGAGTATTAAAAGGGATATTATAAGTCAGATGAATGATGAAAAACAAAATATCATATATGATATTTCGATTGAACATATGGTTTGGAGCTGTAATGCTAACGCTGGAAGACAGAATGTACACAAAAATTGCTTACGATGGAATTCCTACAATGAGGCAAATAAGGAACAATATAAACTAGCATTTCAATATTTCATAATTCTTACCTTGAATTTCCCCCAGTAGGCTTTTCAGTGATGAAATATTTTTACAGCTATCACAACTGCATTTATTGGGCCTAACTGGCGTTCTAACTTTGTCAAGTCGTGTTGTGCAACGTCCAGGGGGCGAGCCATTGATGCTCGTGTTAGATTCATTTGCCCTGTCGATGTTTCCTACAAAAGAATAAAAGAATAATAATAAAAATAACAACAAAAGAAAACATTTAATGAATAGTGGAAAAAAAAGTTATCGTGTTTTCCTACATTTGGCAATTTCATCGTTAGTTCGGATTTCCACTTTGACTTAATCTTTCAATGTGTAAAGGCAATGAATGATGAGCTGATAATTTCAAGTCCATTGTAAGGAAATACATGCCATTTAAAATGTAAAAACTTTTTTCTGCGCATTTTGTTCCTATTTAATAACTTTCACTCGTAGAAAGACACCAAAATGTTTCTTTAAAGTATAATAAAATGGGCTTACCTGCCATTGTGGAATGTATGTTATTCTTGCAGTGATGTGTAAATGCCAACTGATGTTTCGCCCTCTAGAACTGCAATCACACCTGTGTGTCTTGTGAGACCGTTCACTCCTGCGGACGGTGTACCCTTTTATAGGTTAGAATGCTTTCCCCCACCACACCTGTGCAGCTGTGCAGTAGAAACAGCTACCCCCACCTCGCCGAACTTTGTTTCCATTGGCTAAACTAAGAAGTTAGCTTTCTTTCCAATATTTGGATACTGTGAAATGATATACATAATAGCTTGTTTTATAATGAAAGTGACAATGCCAACCTTTAATGTAATTTAAAATGAATGTATGAACATCTGAAAGATGTCTTTATTCTCTTTTCTTATTCAATGAACTGAATGCTGAAGGTTCAGTAAGAAATGACAAGAAATGTTATGCTTAAATAAAAAATTAAAGATGAATAACACCGAACAAAATGTTTAAAATATAGGGTGGCGGGATTCCTATTCATTATCATTGTTATTGTTCCCATCTCCATGCTACCATCAGCCATTCCCAGGGATTAAGTCACATAAGGAGTTTTGCGCCTTTAATTTCCTTTAACACCATAGAGCTCGTCTTGTATTCTGTCTACAAGCCCCCACTTTTCCGTTTTGGCTTGGAGTTGTAATGAATATTGGTACGCAGTTTTCACTCATTCTTTGCGTTGTTTCCAAACATATTCTCCCCTTAAAAGCCTCTGGATTGTAAGATTTAATAGTACAATTGTTTTATACAAACCTGCTATAAACTGGCAAACTTATTAAATAAACTTACATCTAGTGACAAAAGTTCCTGTTGAGATTTTATTAACCCCTTAACTATTACTACTTGAGAAAGAATAAATACTTTCAGGGCATCAGGTCTCATTCACTAACTTTATTCAATAGCAAGGGTAAGATGAATGAAATTTTCATTATTCTGTCTCTTCAATATTTAATCATTTGATAACAAAGAATAATATCAGGAGTTTCATATATTGAAATGAAATTAGCGTTGTGTATTTCTTATGCTCAGTTGTCGCAACATCTATTTTACTTTCTCTATTGGTCAGTAGGGGAAGTATCGTACTCCACCCAAAAATTCGAAGTCAAAATTTCACTGGAAATATATGTTCGAGGCCCCCTGAATCCAAAAAAAGCAGTTTTACAAAAAGGTGCGTGTATGTATGTATGTGTGTGCTTGGGTGCATGTGTATGAGTGTATGTATGTAAGTGTGGGTGTGTGCGCGTGTGTGAGTGTGTGTATGTGTGCGTGTGTGTATGTCTAAATGTGTGTGTGAGTGTAGGCATGTTTGCTGAAAATTTATGTGTGTGCGTGTATGTGTAGGCATGTGTGTGTGTGTGTGTGTGTGTGTCAGTCTGTGCTCAGCATAACTCAAAACGAAAAGTCGGTTAAACCAAAGTTAATATTTAAGTTTAATGTCTTTCAAGGATGCGCCACGAACATTTTCCGAAAATTTTTATTTTCTTGGAAATTGCTCTAACGATTTGATTAAAATGTCATATGTTTGAGATATTTTTTATGACAAATGAAATGTATATCTTGAATTTTCTGGGTGTAGCCCCTGTAGTCGTATTTACTCTGGATGACTTTTGCATAGCTGGTAAACCGTTCGAGATAGACCAAATCATACTATAGAGAATATAGATCTTGCTAAAATACACAATTTTTGACTGAATAAATTTTCTTGTAGGGTGAATCATTTCGGAGATATCCCTTGTTATGTGTGTGACTTTTGGAATACTTAGAACTTTCGTGAAATGGATCATTGTTGTTCATTTTTTTATATGTTAAGTGTGCAAAGACAACAGAATCTCAAAGCTTTAAAACATTAGACTGTCGCACAGAGCCTACAGTATTCTAACATTCTCCTTGCACCTACAAGGAAATAAGCAATAAGATAATTTGTACAAATGTGCTGGTGTGATTGTGAGTGTGTGTATGTATGCTGGTGTGTGTACGGGTGTAGGTGTGTTTTCTGAAAATTGTGCGTGAGTGTGTGTGCTCGATTGCATGTGTTTGTGCGTGTAGGATTTTTTTGGAGATGTGTCCATGTTACTAGAGGAATATTGGAACATAAATTTGTCAGAATAACTGATTGTTTCCATTGTTTTATATGCGATGTGCTTTGGGATAGAGAATTTCAAACTGAAAATATCTGACAATAACCCGGATTTGATGTATTCGCACTACAGTGTGTAAAGAATAAGATAATTTCTGCAAATGCTTGTCAGCAAACATAATAAATTTAGTTGAAAACATTTTTTGCATGAATTGTTAGTACTTGAGTAGAGAATGTCGTGTGAGTGTGTACAAGACCTAAGCTTTTTTTTGGGCGATGCACCCTAAGAAGCAACCATTCGCTGTCCCTTCACAATACAATACTGTTGCTGTCTTTGCCTCTATGTGTAAGAGAAAACCCTTAACTTTTTGTCGTCATGGTCAATGCTTAAATCATGCTTGAAGCAGCCACCTGCAAGCACAATAGGAAGAATGAGGTACTCTACTGCTTAATGGGCTAGTGCAAAGTCAAAGATGTGTGCGGTCCGAAAATTTCAGTTAGAATAGGTTTTTTCTTCAGAAGAATGCGTGTGTGTGGGTAGATTTTGATCAGTAAAAGTTTCGTTATGTCGAACTGCAAGTTTGTTTTTCTGCAAAGAGTTATGCTACAGATTTCCTTTTGTGTTGTTGTTGTAGTGTTTAACGACCGCTTTTACTACTACGGCACCGCAGGCGGTGTCACTGATGATACATGAAGATGGAGCACCGGTGGAATGAGATGGCGGGGGAAACCGGAGTACCCGGAGAAAACCCGCCCTGACGCCGCTTCGTCCACCACGCATACCACATGCGGGTCCCTGGGATCGAACCCGGGCCGCCTAGGTGGTAGGCAAGCGCGCTAACCGCTCGGCCACGGCACCGCCTTCCTTTTGTGTGGGTATACTAAAGCAGGCGCCGTGGAATATATAGTTTTCAAGATAGCCCGCTCGAACCCCGAGGTGAAAGCGTAATGTTTTTGTAATAAGATATAGTGATCTGTAAATATTTATGACCTGTATGCAAGCAGAAATGTCACAGGCAATAATTATTATAAATAAGATTCCGTTTTGTTATGAAATGATTTGAAGTAACACTTATTCTTAACAGTTTCGGAAATCTTAAGCTTCAGTTAATTGGATTGTTGATATTAATTCTTTTGTTACATCATAGTCATGCAAAGAGAACAGAATTTAAAGCTTAAAGATTTGACTAACGCACAAAACCTTCTATATTCTAATATCCTCCTTGCACATACATGGAAATACGCAATAAGATAATTTATGAAAACATTTATCTCAACTAACACGAAGATGTTAGTGCAAATAATATTTTGCATTAATTGTTAGTACAAGAGTAGAGAATGTCGCTAACCTCCTTGCACATGCATGGAAATAAGCAATAAGAAAATTTATGAAAACATTTATCTCAGCTAACACGAAGATGTTAGTGCAAATAATATTTTGTATTAATTGTTAGTACAAGAGTAGAGAATGTCGTGTGAGTGCATCATATGAGATTTCTTAATGTTTGTGTTTATGTAGAAATGAAGTCAAAAGAATTTTATGTAAGATTGAAGGTTATTCCAGTAATTACTTTGACCAGAACTCTCGAAATTGTCAATAAAGAAACTAATAATAAGGCGAGATATTACTTAGTGTCTGAAATTTGCCCATTACTTTGAAAATGCACCCGTATGCAATTTTGCTTCTATTTTATGATGTAATAACAATAATAACCTGTATTGCTGATGGTTCAATGATTCAGCTACGTTCCTCGGGATGCTTACTGTTCCTGCATTGTGGTATCGTTATTCTTTGGTGCGATTTAAAAAAAATATTACTTGCTAGGATTAAGCAAGCATAGTAATCTCGTAAGATACTATAAATAAGAAAATAAATGTATAAATAGGTGTCCTCATAAACACCCCGGATATTTCAAAAAGAAAACTGAGTAGAGAATCCTTGTAAAAGAAGACTGAGTAGGGAATGTCATGTGAATGTAAAGCGTGAGAGATAGTCCCCACTGTGTGGAAACTATTGAAGTGTTTGGGGTCATTCAGCACAATACGGTCATTATGAGGGAAGGCAGGTAACCCCTCCCCGCAAAGGGTCTTTGTGTGGTTAATATAGTGTGGGGACCGCATCTGTGGTCCGTCAGTGTAATAACTCAAGACTGAAGTATTCTTTTGCTAGTGAAAAGATTTCAGCTTACCGAACCTGTGGGTGGGTGATATTTGGCTGCTATGTTAAGAGAAAAACCCTAACTTTTTTGTCTCCGTACCCAATGTCAGAATGAGCTAACTCTCCACTTAATTGATTTTAGCTTGAGAAACAGGCTGATGGTATCTTAAGGGAAACAGTTTAAGGATATTTGTAGCATCGTGTTCTTCAGAGGGATGAGAAGATACATCTTTTTCAACATAAATATACGAGTTTCACAATGAAACCAATGAG